>JAZHPH010000276.1:0-48330 GCA_037356405.1 Nasonia oneida | reverse complement strand
TTGTTTAAAAAGCAAAAGCATCGAATAAAAAAAATTCCTTACTCTGTTAATCAGGATGTCAGCTTGATATCTCTCTATTCGGCATTTGCCCCACATGAGGACCATTATTTTTTTTTTGTATCCAGCATTACTAACACCAAATTTCAACAGTTGATACTGCTTGTTTTCACCAAGATTCTGAGGGGCTTCTACAGCGCATATAAATCCATAGACCTCTCTAGAACATGAAGCAAATAATCATAAATAAAAAAATCAAAAGAGAAACAAAGAAAAAAATAGAAATAAAATTATATTATTTACGCGGTCTTGTCTTTGTCTTGGAAATACTCAAAGGCTTCGTCGGGAGTGTACTCGAGAGTGTCATCAATGACGTCGGGGAATTGAGCCATTGTTGTTTTCTTGAAAATTATCTGTGTGAAAAAGTGTAAAAATTAACGTTTTTTAAGCAATATATAAATTATATGACAATGTGTGCGGGTACAACGAATTCCACGTGTACGCGAGAGGTTAGGTTATCATGCACGCAATTATCTCCGTGAAAAAGATAAAAAAAACGTTAATAATGATATGCACGATTTCGTACATACATTAGTTTAATTAAATGTTAATTTAATCATTTACCTCACTGAGATTACTAAAATCTTGTTGGATTCGCAAGACGATGAAAAACGTGCGCGTGCATACACGTTGGCGATCACAGCGTGCACTAATGGCCTGAAGCCTGGAACATGGAGGACTGACAGGTCTATCGAAACGCGGAATCCGCAACGCTCAATAAAAGCAGTTCAGAGAGGGTTTTGAAACGAAAAATTTATATCTTTATTCATAAAAAATGAATTCTAAGAGATCATGCTAATTATATTAATTATTATTATAATTATATGATGTACACAATTGAAATTTCGCGTTCCCTAATTCTTGTATAAGGCAATTGATTATGACTTAAATACTTCACATCACTTTTTTAAGAGAGGATATGCAAATGCGAGTTTTAAAGTTCATGAAATTAATAAATGCATTCTTTTGTAGCTAAGTAGATATCATCTCCAGCAACCTCGAGGATTTGGTCGAATTGTGATAATGGTAAACTATGATTCTTTTGGTTTGTATCTTTTACTGTTATTCAATAGGTAGCTTTTTAATTTATTGTATTGACTCAGATCAACATTTTCTTTGACACTCAAGGTCGCCCTTAGTTTAGACCATATACTCCACAAGGATGTAGGTTTTGATCTTTTAACCGATTCTTCAAAGTGCTCTAGCATTATGCTTTCACTGAATGTTGCACCGTTGACTTGTTTCCAGGACATAAAATCATCATAAGTTTTTACGTTTCTTTTGATTTCTGCGAATAAGCAATTCGTTATCAAAATTTTCCTCATCAGAGGACTCTTCTGAAGCCATTAGAGTTTCTACTCGTAACAAGTAAATCTGTTTTTTTCTGAAGCTAGACAATACCAATTATTAACATAACCAAATTATTTGTGCGATGTATAATGACTCGTTTGTTTTTATAATGAGTCGCTTTAGTCTATGAATATGTTAAAATAGATAAGCGCGTGGTTAGAAATTATTTCGCTGTAAAGTATTACTTAGGGCGTCCATTGGCTACTTTACCGCCAGGGGGGAGCACAGTACACACTTTACGCATGATGTAGAGAAAAGTTTTTTTTTTTTTAAATGGCATTTGGAACACGAAAGTTCATCGCCTCATCTACGCAAGCCTTCCACGCTGCCCTGTCTTGTGTCAATCCCACCCAAGATGCACCCCTCCGATCGACACCCACCCGTCCTATTTCTACTATATCCGCTTTTACGTTGTTCTCCCATCTGCGTCTAGGTCTACCTAGAGGTCGCGTTACCATCGGCCTGCCCTTCATGACACGCGCTGCCGTACGGTCGTCTCCCATTCTCGCTACGTGCCCTGCCCATCCCAATCTGCGTGATTTTATTATTCTGTTAATATTTGGTGATGCGTACAGATTGTGTAACTCATCATTGTGTAGTCTCCTCCATTCCCCGGTTTTCTCGTATTGTTTCATTTTTCCAGATGGCACATACTAGTTTATAGATTTTAAAAGTAAGCTCGACGCTCCCATACTTGAGTAACTTAGCTGCTATTCAGTCATTTCCCGCTGCTTTGTTGTTTTTTAGTTTTTTAGTCGTGGCCTCTACTTCTTGGTAGCTCGCTTCCTCCACGTGGAGTTCGACAATGTGAATTTCGTCTCTTAATTCTTCGCTATTTTCGTGCACGTTTAATAATTTATCGAAATAGTTTTTCTACAGCGACAGTAATTCGTTGTCATTTATTACGAGGTCTCCGTTTTCGTCCTTCATCGGTTTCATTCACGCATCCTAACGCCCTCCTACAAGGCAGCGCGCCTTCGCTGGCATCGTCACCACGTAAGACCAAGTGACGAATTATTCTACACATCCCCTTTCGGGGCAGTTGTCATCGCTTTCGCATCCTCCTCGGCAACAGGATTTTTGTCCATTTTTGTAATGTGTGATGAAAGAGATAGATTAAGAGATAAGAGATAATGTGAAGTGTTTTTTGTTGTGGTTTTTGCGCAGTGTTTCTAGATGAATGCGTTCGACAGTGTGGGCTCATCACACCCACGCCTGTTCCTAACGGCTGTCCGCGACTGCTTATTCAATTTATTTGCAGCTAACCTCTTTCTCAGGGGTGTTCCTCTATCCGCAACCTGAGGACGCGCTGTGTAGTGGTGATAGGCACCCACCCGTCCGATCTGGACGACAACGCCCAAGACCCGCTTAGGGTAGCGGCATTGTAACAGAGAAAAGTTATAAATACTCTAAATTAAATAATAATAATAATATTATAATAACAATACTTATTAAGGGAATAATTATCTTAAATTAAATAATATCTAACAAGTAAGGAAAACTCGAACATAAAGCGACTCTCAAACGCCACAAGATTCAACTAATCAAATACAACAAGTAAAGAATAAACTAATAAAAATATATAAATAAATAAAATTCTACGCGGTATCAAATTTTATCAGAAGTTGGATATTGACGGGATCAGAAGTAGGTCTTTTAAATTAATAATCATTGAAATTTCCAAGAAAATCACATGTATATTAACCAAATATAAATCACAAGAAATTAAAGCACTATTAGTACATTTAATGAGTACTTCACCACAGAAGAATCAGATAACAATTAGCTTACTCCTCGGAAGCTGGCCAGTCAATAGATCGACGGGTCTCAGGTGACATAGGCCGCGGACAATAAGCATAGAAATTGCAATGCCCAAGCCAGGCATTAGCATCCTGTTCCTCGGGGCAACCCAGATGGCGATGACGGCAGGGAAAACGCATTCTAAAAGTCACTTCTATCAGTCAACGCGGGATTCGACGTGGGAACAGAAATCGTAGCACTATTATACCAATGATAGGTCCACCCAATTATAATCTCTCGCAGCAAATAGGACCCACCATTGCGAACAGACACACAGTGGCCTGAAATCGAAAATTGATGTTCAAAAATTACCAATGGATCGACCATAAGCCCAATCGTCATGTTTTTTAAATGCTCCTTATGAAAAACTAAAAAACACCGTCGAGGCTAATTTTTTAAATAGGACGACAAAATTTTGCAAAATACCAATTGTTCCCGACATGCACAATTTCGCGGATAGGCACATCGCACTGTGGATCTACAGAATCCACAGTGTAGGCTCGCGGCTTACTCGATTCTATAGTTATCGAGTGATTGCCGCTTTCTCTCCCTTAGTCATTGAAATTACTTATTAGCAGGAGATGCTACACTGACCATGTAGCACTAAGACAAGCGAGATGAAGTGTCGCTCTTGTACTTAGAGGGCCGTAGATGCGTCGTATCTGCGAAATAGGTACGCTTGATAGCGGCCTACGTGTATGTATTTTGTACAAAGCAGCGTGTGTGTATGAGTGTGAAAATTGGTCGGCAACGCTCGCGTGCATAGTTTAATGATGCGTTCAAAAATGTACTCGATGTTCCTGACGTAGGTTTTCTGCTCGTGAAATAAAACGAGAGTTTTTTCTGCGTCGCAGGCATCGGCCTATGCAAATGCGGGAACAGAGAACGCGTTGTATTTTTGTCAACAGCGGAGTGAATTCTGAGTGAGTTGCTTGCATGTACGCCAGAGAAAAGGGCTCGCTCTGTAGAGGCGAGTTCTAGAGCCGATTTTACGATTTCTTTGGAGGAAAGTAAATCGGCTGAGTTGGGCGGATGGCGCGCGGTGTTTGGGTTCGAGCGGCATTTGATTGTTTTATGGCTGTACGGATCAGCGCGGCGACAGCTTCGACGTAGCGTCGGGGTTTTTCCCGAGTTTTTCTAGTACAGTGGAGCCATTGTATGCGTGAAAGTACAGAGTGAGATGTGTGCGTTTTTAGAACGATCGGCGACGATCGGGTCTAGCAGCGGCTCGGCAAGGGTGGCTGCAGCGGCAGCCCAGTTCTGTTCAGGACACGAAGCTGTTCACCTCGTGCCTGTTTATATGACGTAGCTAACAGTTTTACATCTGAACAGAAATAAACTATTTAAATTCAGCTTCGCTCATTTTTGTAATCCTTATAATTCTCTGTCACTTCCCTTTTACGCGATAGTCGCTCATGGGAGTGACAACACCAATAACTTGCAAAAAAACATCGATTTTATTTATTTCGTACTCCATTTTGCCGAATGTCTTTGAAATCACCAAGTAAATATTTGAAACTGTTTTTTGGGTCGAATAATACTAATTTATGTACGAAATTGCGAAATTAATTTGTTTAAACAATTTATTTCGACATTAATGTCAAAAAACAGTTTGCATACTTGAATTTTACTATTTATTGCCAAATGTCTGAAAACACGGAGTAACTTTCATAAACTGTTTTTTAGTTAAGGGGGGTTTGTTGTAGTTAAGTATAACCCCCGAGGGTCGAAAAGTACTCGCGAGCATTTCTCGACAATCAAAAAATGAACCGAGTGCTTTTTGACGATCAAAAAGTATTCACGAGTATTTTTCGACGATCAAAAAGTATTCACGAGTGTTTTGCGACGATCTAAAGATGCCCTGAGGATTTTTTGACATTTGTGTTTCAAAAGAGCAAGTCTGAGTAGGAGTAGGCAGTAGGATTTCTATGTAGAAGAAAGAAACGCAGCAGGATATAGAAGAGGTTTGCAAGTTGATCAGCGGTCCAAATAAACTTACGCGATCGGTCAAGTGAAGAATCTATATGAATTAATAAATAAAATAACCATGGTACATTGATTAACACGAAATACGCATATTCTTAAGGGGACTGAACCACCTTAAAAATATAAAAGTTTTGCTGACATATTGTTCTCTGAAACAAGTTATTTATGGTGTAAAAGTGTAAATAATTTGTAAATTGTGTTTTTTTTTTATGTCTCCATTACCCGCGCAGCCTTTCGGACCAGCTGCCGGGGGTCACCACCTCTGTGTGGAATAAGTGTCCAATCTTATCTCTTTATTGCCACACTATATCCTATACCTACATTTTTTCCACCCTAGGAGACTTCTTCGGTGAGGACCATTTTTCAGACACACACCTTGCTGGTTAAGCCAGCACTCTCTGCCCAGCATCGGATCCGTCTCTCAGTGTAGCTTTCCCCGGAAAAGGTCCCGTATTAGTCCAGCTTTACACCGGTAAGGCTGGCGCTCCCTGCCTAATGCATTGAGTTGGCTACTTTAATTCCTACCTTACCTTCGGTTTCTACCACTGTTTCGCATTCGCCCAGCCTTACGCCTGTGAGGCAAATTCCGGGGAAAAACCTGCCTTAAAAGAGCCGGAGTCTTGGGTACTTTTTCCCGTCAAAAGTAACTCAGAAAAATTCCGAGTGACTTCAACGGGAATCGAACCCAAGACCCCGTGAGCGAACGTGTTTCGGACGGCTGAGGCGTGCGCCTTAACCAACTAAGCCACGGACGCTCCTTGTGTTATTTTATATAAAAAAAGCAAAATTTTCTTTTGCGGAATTGTTATTATTCATTATATATAACTAGAAACAATGTTGCAAGAAAATATGCTTTTTTCACCTACCGCAGGATTCTTATTGACTAGGACTACGGATTGAACTCCATCAAGTCTGATTTTGTTTGTTAGACATATGGTTTTGCCATGAATGTGGAGATTTGAAAGTAACATTTCCAGTAAATAGTTACAGCTTCTCTTTCAGCTTAGCTAGATTTTATTAAAAATTTTGACTTCAAGAAGCTATAACTTTTTACTGGGACTGTTATTTTTGAATCCTCACATTTATGGCAAAACTATATGTCTAACAAACAAAATAAAACTTGGTGGAATTAAATCCGTAGCCCCAGTCAATCAGAATCCTGCGGTAACTGCACATATAAAAGATAGTTAAAAACAAGCATTTTAGGTTATAGTAGAAAATAAAGGTTTTTGTTTCTCTTGCTCTATCTACAACAATAAAAATTAATATTTGAACACTATAATTTAAGATTGTGTATCTAGAATCCTTTACTAACATACGCATGATCCACAGGAATGCGTCTTCTCAACTTTCTTGCTTCCTTCGTATTGGCTTCCATGCGTTGCTCAGCTTCTGCTATTTTTACTTGGTCTTTTATTACTGCTGTTGATAAGGCATTGTTTCCTGGTTCTATTTCCAATTTTGACATAAACAGCAATAGCCCTTTTCAACCAAATAAAAATGTTATACACGCAAGATTTGCTGCCATTTCCAAAGTATCAATTCCAATAAAGTCACCCTTGGGAGCAATATTGCAAAGTAAATTATTAAAAGACTCGTTGGCATTTTGCGTCTTTCCTCCTAAACCTTTTCTTCAAAGTTCTGTTAATTGGTTCCGATAATTTTTTAAACACACTTTTTATTTTGTCTAAAATTGCCACTGAGATTAAAGGGGGGTGTTTGTACATGTCTTTTTTTCCTTCTGCAACTGCTTTTCGGCAAAAAATTTGCTGTGGATTATTATCTGTTGAGGCCTTGTGAAAATAAATTGCCCAAATGGCTTTGGTCATATTTTCTATCGAATTTGGATGGTTTTTTATAGCATTACCAGAATAGCTTTGCATTTCATCTATTAACTTATCTGTTAAGCGACCTTTGCCTCCAATTTTATACTTATCCGAAAGAATTATACATTTTTTTTGTTCTTTCAGTTTCCTTATTTGAGTACCAAACCATTTTTGCACGTGTTCACAACAATCTTTTTTCAATATTTTGACATGCTTTCCATATGGCTGAGATTTTACTACATTGGAATAGCATGATGAATCGCCATCTCCTAAGTATGAAGTATATTTAACATTATATTTTTTCACTGAGCGTCAAAAAATCTCAACCATACCTCAGGATTCCATTGAACCGGAAGATCCAAAGTGGTTCCTATTACAGTTTGGTAAATGTTTATCAAACCACTTTTGTTATTGATCAGTGCCTTCAGAACCATGAATTTTTTCAAAAGTATTACACTGTGCACAATAAGAAGATAACAATGTCCATAATTTGTCCAGAATGCACACTAATCAATGTGCAAACACCATTCAATAATTTGAAACCTCGACGCTGCCATGTGGCGTCACCTTGTGCTTCAACTTCACGTGTACATCTGTAATTTTTTGTGAAGTATTATAAGTGTCCCTTCGCTTTTAGAATTTACACTCAAGCTATCACTATTCACTTCTTCATCAGAACAAGCTTCTTCTAGTGCAGAACAATTTTATTTACAAGCGTTAATTGAATTTCTTCTTACACAGCCTCAAGCATGATATGATTTGCAACTTCAGAAGAAACTTTTAAAATATGCTTGCAGATCTTACTATATGATGACTTTTGTATAGGATCCCTCAAAAAGTTCTGAGACTTGTTTAACCTCCGTCAACCATTCTAATAGCAAATATGCTTCGTCTATTAATTTCAAAATATTAGCACGTTGACCAATTTTTCGAGAGCTTTGAGAAACTTATTTTGATTACACTTATTGCATATGATCACATGATTCTCAGCTAATTCACTAACTTTTTCTCCAAACAATTTTATTTGTTCACCACGCTTGCAGATCAAATTTTCTTCAATAGTTGAAAGAAGCAGTCGTATGTTAAAGATCCTGTAGCCTTCAAAATCTACTTTTGGGTAATCAAGAGAAGACAGCTAACGAGAAGCACTTTTTTTGTAAATTAAAAAACAAAAAATATCTACTGAAAATATTTACAATGTATACTATTTCTACCGAAAAATATCATACATATACCATACAAAATCACTGATAAAAATTCATGACATTTTACTGTATAAATAAGTGTTTTTAGTCACTTGCCACGGCTGTGTGAAAGATCCGGACCGTCTTCTTTACTCTACCTGTGCTTGAAATGTACCTTAAACATACCCCCTCAGACCTAATGAAAGACATTTCTAAAAAGTATTAATTTAATGTCGTTAGCAACAAGTACAGTGTGAAAAATATTAATTAAATTTATTAGCTACGTATACAACGTATGGATAATAATATTTAATTAATACTGGCAGGGTCATCTCACACCTAACGTCGCTCGGTTGATGTTAGGTATAAATGTTCATAGCATCAAGGAAAATTTAAAGAAAATGATATTGTAATGATATACACAAAAAATTAGAAGGTTGCGCGAGTTTGATTATTTTTCTGTGCATGTTAATAACATAATGTGTAATGAGTTACAAATGTAATATAATAGTATGTATGTATGTCAATTTAAACAACATTACATATTAAAAATAAAGTGAGATTAATCAAAGTAATTCGAGTTTATAACAATATTTTTGCAAACATAATATAACACAAACTTAAAATTGTTATGTTTAATGATGGGTTCAGTTTAATATTTATGAAACAGACATGGTAAGATACATAGTAGGTACACAAGAATAGTTTGTATCTGATTAATAAATTATTTAAGTTTTTAGTTAGCAATTATTTAATTCAGAACTTAGTTGATCCCAACAATTCTGTGTTTTTTATATTATGAATAAAATAATATCGTAATATTACTATAATATTGTATAACTTATATATATGTATATATATATATATATATATATATATATATATATATATATATATAAATTATACAATGTTATACAATATTATACAATGTTATATATATATAGACTTTATTTCAGCCGACTTGGCCAAGAAATGGACTTGGATAATACATACTAAAATCACCACATATACCCCTTCAGATCAATAATTCTTTACAAACCACTTATCTTACAGTAACAATAGTCTCCGCTTACAAATTTACACATTACAACTTTACAATATCTACACTTGCACATATCTTTTATTTCCTTATTTATCAACATAACCGCTCCATATTTTACATTTTTTCGACTTTATTATTCTATAACATTTTACATACTTTTTTAACAATATTTTTCACTCTTTTAACAACAAGTACATCAGGTATATCAGGCATTTCGTTGCACTCAATTAAACATAAACTCCTGACTGCTTACAAAAAACATTCAATTACATAATTTTCCTATACATCTAAAAGAACACAATTCTGCAAATAATTCCATCATTTCTCGCGTAATATTCATTTTTACACAATTACCGCCACTTAACCCTAATCTTATATTTAACGCCGTTTACAATAATTTTTGACTAAGAAAATTAAATATTCACTCATCCTTCCATACACCAAGACGTCACCGGTCCATTTTGCCCCTTTAATACCTTCACAATCAATTTACAGAAACCCAATAAACAATAAACAATAAACACCAAAACGCTCGTTTCCTATCCCCTCAATTAGTTTTCCTAGTTTGTCGTTAATTTCCTTTTCTATAAATGTAATTGCTTTAACCAAATCATTTAACCCTTTTTCCTTAACTAATTCGTAAAACCTCTCGTATCTGTTACCTGATAAGCACTCCGTCCATTGTATAGTTTTTTCACATTCTTCTATGTAATGCTCAAAGGTTCCTTAATCTTCCTTACACAGTGAACAAAGTCTCTCATTTTCGCCTAACCAATACTTATTTGCGTTTTCAAAATTCCCACATCTGACCCTAGCTAAAGTTGTCATAAATTTGCCCCCATTTCTACTTTTTAAATACTTTGGTAATGAATTTTCCATAATCTCTTTATATTTTTTATTATACCTTGCATCCCTTATTTTTGCGTCTAATAGTTGATTTTTTATATCCCATTTTCTTTAATAAATTTCATCTTCTATTTTTTCGCCTCTATTTAACTTATCCCATATATATGTATAAACTCCTGTTTCATTATAGAATTTATTCCTTTTCGCGCTGTAAAAATCTTCATCGTTGTCAATCTTTTTTTCTAACCAGCACATTTTGACTAACCTGTACTCTTCTAGTTTCGATAGTTTTTCTTCAAATCTGCATGCTCTTGTTCCCCATTTTAATGCCAGCTTCTTATTGCACGTTTCTTTATAAATAATGTATCTAGGGGTCCAAAAATCCAGTCTTAGTATCTATCTAATATAATCCACTTTTATTTTTTCTAATTCTTTTATTTCCGACCAAATTTCTACTCCATATTCCATCACACTTCTAACTAGATAATTAAATAACATCATTCTTCTTCTAAAATCCCCTTTGCATCTTTTTTCACCTAGACCCTATGTTTTCTTTGCAGCTATCGTCCCCTTTTTTTTCAGTTCCGCTAAGTGGTCCTTATAATTTCCTTCGTTATTAAATCTGAACCCTAGGTATTTAAACACTTTTACCTATTCTATTTCCTTATTGTCCCATTTCCATTTTTCTTTCTTGCAGTTTCTTCATTTATTGAAATCCACAATTTTTGTTTTTTCAGCACTCAATATTAATTTCCTTTCCTTTATAAACTTTTTAAATGAATCGCACATATCCAGTAATGCCTCCCGATTTTCAGCTAGAAGAACGATATCGTCTGCGTAAGCCAAAGACCACACTCTTGTTTTGCCTATCTTTACCCCTCCAATGTTCCTTCTTTCAAAAACTTTTTCTAGCCCCGCTATATATAGGCAGAACAGAATTGGACTCAGCACGCAGCCCTGCCTTACCCCTTTCGCGATCCAGAATTCTCTTGAGACTTTGTTTTTCATTCTTATTCTTATTTTCGTTTCTTCGTACACCACCTTAATTCTTTCGACTAGGTATTTACTTATTCCCAACTCTTCTAAAATTCTCCACAGTATTTTCCTATCGATCGTATCAAACGCTGCTTTAAAATCCACAAACATTGAATAAATAGTTTTTTTTTCTTTTTCTTTGCCTTCTGCACAATGTGACTTAGAATGAAAATGTTATCTATAGTTGACCTGCCCTTCCTAAAACCTGCCTGCCCTTCAGGAAGCAACCCTTTCTCTTCTACTTCTTTTTCTAATCTCCCTCTCAAGACTTCCGTGTAAATCGTATACGCTGTAGATAATAGAGAAATGCCTTCGTAATTTTTGGTCAACTCTGGATCCCCTGTTTTAAACAGAGGTACAATTACCCCTGTTTTCCAGTCATCTGGTAAGCCTTCCCCATTCCAAACTTTACCAATTATACATATCAATTTATGTACAAGATCTGTTCCCCCATGAATCCATACCTCGTTAGGTATACCATCAAAACCAGCCGCTTTCTTTTTCTTCAAAGATTTTAATGCTCTCTTAATTTCTTCAACCGAAATTTTTTCATCCTCTTTCATGCATTCTTCATTTACTCTTCTTTCCCCGAGACATTTTTCTTCCGATCCTTCTAACAAATTCATAAAAGGCTGTAACCAATCATTTTCCTTTTTTCTCGATTTGTTTAAGTACTTCCAAACGTCATTTTCACATTTGATATTCCGCAGTTCCGCTTCTTCCATCTCCTTGAATGCTTTCTCCGTATCCCAGCAGTGCTTCTTCCATTCTCTTTTTTTCTGTAAAGAAACTTCTTTCGGTTGGAAAGCTTTTCTCCACTTTTTTAATGCAATTTTCACCATCCTTTTTTTCCTCGAGCAGGTTTTATGCCACCTCTTCGTACCTAATCTCCATTTATAGTTTTTTATAGTCTTCCATTTCACCGATGAGTTAATTAATTCTTTTGTATCTTTCCATCTGAGTTCTACCGAATCTTCCTCTTTTTCTACAATATCAATAATTTCTGTCGCTGTCTTAAATTCTTCAATGTCTTCTTCACTCCATGACATTATGTCCCTTTCTTCTACACTCTTTGTTCCTATGGTATCCTTTATCACCACTTTATTGAGGCTTTCCTTTGCTTCCAACAGGGCACACACCGGTGCATGGTCTGAGTCGACTCTGCAGTCCACTCTAAAGTCTATTCCTCTATCCCATACTTTTTCGTTAACAATAACATTTTTGTTCAATCAACCTTATTAAAAGTATCTGAAATATGGTCTAGATATAAAATGTATGTTTTATAAACGTTTTATAAACAGTTTTAATTACAACAAAACACAGTTAATGGACTCGACATTGACAATTTTTAAATCATAATTGATTTTGTAACACGTGAACGATTTTTGCGTTTTTTGACCTAAAATTAGGCACAAAAGTAGTCTTTATCCAACCGCTAATTTCAAGTAGCGGGCGTAAAAGTACTTTTGACATCTTTGACTCACTACCATTTTGGTAAAAAGAAATTTCAAAATCTGAAAAAATTCAGGTGCATTGGAAACTATTTCTGGAACATATTTATTGTGCGTTGAGGAAGAAAAAAATTTTCGATCTTCGATTTGACAGAGAACCACCCATGTATGTATGCATGAAAGTTGTTTCATTGATCAGTCTGCTCGTATCTTTCGATATAGTATGATCAGTAAATCATAAACATTTTGTATGATAATATTCCTATAAGTTTATCTGTAATATTTTTCTAATATAGTATTTGACGCGGTGTCAAAGCCGACTAAAGATTGGAAGACAGTGTAAGTTAAATATATATATATTTATACATATTTCTGATATTCACAAATGCAATCTGCGCATTTGTACCAATATGTATAAATAGCCGGGAAAGTGATTTTGATTCCTCAGTCTGCCCTGAACTTTAGAAGTGGCCAGTTCGGAAAAATTATAATAATTATGTACGATAATATTCATATACATATTTGATATTTATTAATGCAGTCCGTGCATGCGTACCAATATTATAACTAGCTGACTATCGTACTCGCGTTATGTCTCTCTCCCTCAGTACAACACATATATATATATACATATGTATAAATATATATTATGTATATTCTTTCAGCAGCAAGGTACTTACCTTGCTGCTGAAAGAATGTGCATAATATATATTTATATTAACTCTCACTTGAGAGAGCAGAAGACCCAGCGTGCGAACACAGAGAGAGAGAGAGAGAGAGAGAGAGAGAGAGAGAGAGAGAGAGAGAGCCACGCGCGTGCCGCGAGAGGGAGAGTGAGAGAAAGCCCACGCTGGTCTCGCCGCCGCGTCCCGCGCGAGATAAGTACGATTCGTTCCGCCGAAGAGTACAGTCGAACGGTTTCGCTTTCTTCCTTGGGTCGGGAACCCTCGTGGACTTTGCGTGCGAGGAACCCGCGAGTTTGCCTCTAGCAAGCTGTGTCCTGGTGTGTCGCCGGTGTTATCGCTCTGAGTGAAACTTCACGCCGCGTGTTCGTTACGAGCTGAGCGATTGCTGCTGCTCGTCTTCCCGCCGTAGCCGGACGCACACTCAAGACCACGAGGCATCTACTCTGCTGTCCAGCGAGGGCCCCGGTCATCCGCTTGCGCCGTTCAAGACGAGCCACGAGGCATCCGAGCGAGACAGCACGGAAGCGAATGTAAGTACCTGCTTGATCGCTGATCTCTCTCTCTCTCTCTCTCTGCATTAGGCTTCGCTTTGTCTCTCTCTTGCCTTGTGCTGCTACTGTATTTGGCTGGTTTTACAATACACGGATATAAATCTAAACTTCACCTACTCTTTGTGATTTTACGCCTAACTCTCTGCCTTGCGCGTTCCTCCTCTGCGCGTTCACCCCTCTCGAATATGCGTTTACTTCATTCGCGATTCAGCTACGCAGCATAAGCACTCACGACGCCTCCGCGGGCTCACGTGTTCAAGGACGAGCACGTACAGCATACTGCGCTACGGGCCATGCTTTGTATAGCCTTCAAGAAGCCTGCTACGAGCTGCTGCATCAATTCCTCTCGATACTCTTTAGATCAGTATACTCGTTACTGATCCTTTATACACGGTAGTAAGCACCGTTATAATATGTATGGATAGCCGTCGGCGACGTGCGTTGTCCTAATTGTCTGTTGCAGCCACTGCTCCTCTCTCGCCGTTTACTCGAAAAATAAACGACGCCATTAAACAGATGCACTCTCTCTCTCTCATTGATACAGCTTTGAGACGCTTTACCCCGACCGCGCCGAACGCCGTTGTTGCACGGCGAAATTTCGCCGTGTTACAGTATATTGTTCTTGTTGTAATATAGTAAGTATTTTAATCTTGATTATAAGTACCAAAACGGTACTCGTCGCGCCATCTATTGGTTCGCGACGATTTCGTGCAGTCAGACGAGCTCATGCGAGAGCAAGTGAACTGCGCATACCTCGCGTGTACAATCTAAGCGCCGACTACGCTGTATATTCTGTACTCGCTCTCTAGCCTGTAAGACTCCGATGTGATCGAACGTGCCGACTACTGGGCTCTCAAGTCAGACTTATAATATTACAATATATTATCAATATCTAACCTCAGTCTTATTATTTATTCCACCACTCCAACAGTTCTTAAGGCCAATAGTTCACAAAGTAGTTAAATGGTGTGCTCAGTCAGCAACAACGGTCTCTAGAATATCGACTGAGTCCCTGTAAAAGATCGACTATTTGAACCACTAGGTTTACAATGAAGTATTATTATCGCGGTTTCCTACTGGGGCTAGCCGTCGTCGGTTTAATACCCTGATGGGTCAGTGTTAACGGTATGGTACTAGTAATCAGTAATGTAGAAAACTACTTAGTCGATGGCCAACTTAGGTAGTCCCTAGGAGCTAAGGGTCGCATTCTTCAGTTCAAGACTGGGACGCGCTCGTCGCCTATCGGTCGGGTTTGTAACCGTTAGAGCGCTATACTCTTGCGTATATCATCTCATTTTATAATACATACTAATTAAAATTTTTAAATCAGAGCAGGTACAAATTAAACGATACACGATCAAAAGTAATACATAAATATCATATATACATAGACAATCTTGTAAAACTGTATACAGAACATTAAACCTAATAATCCTGAAGTTTGAGACGGCAACTCCCACCCGGGAGATAAGAGAGCAGCAACAGATAACTCGCCGACAAAGACAAGATACCGACTGAGTAGCGCTAGTAGCCATAATGTGAATAGTCTACCTAAGCGCTGGTAGATGGCTTGCGAGCATATAGCATAGGAGACAGGGAACGACACGGGTATATAAGGAACCCCGGAGCCAACAGCTAGCATCAATGATCTGGCTCTCAAACTGAGTACGTGGCGAAGGGTAGCTCTCGCTTCTTGCTCCAGAAAGAATAAATGATTATAATTTATGAATATAATAATTATAGCTCAACCCTTTTATTAAACATTATCATCCACTCCTTTCCCCCCATCAGGCGTTCCACCGGATCAGGAAGGTAGTTCCCTTCTCTTAGGTGGAGCTATCTGGTTTCAGGCTCATAGTGAGATGTAGTATCTCACATATCAGTGTGAAGCTGCGTGGTTTACATAAGTGTGTGAAGCATGCGTAGTGAATATCCCCTACTTATCTCCTGCAACACACAAGCAGCTCTCTAGTGGATTTTTCACTATAAAGGATAGGAAAGACTTACGTCTACTCAACTGATAAATGCGGGGTGAATCTAAGTCAATCATCGTTCTTCGAGTGTTATCTCTATACATTACGAACCCCTGGGTCATGAAACGGACCGTTTCATTGGCGCCCGAACAGGGACTCGGATTTTATATAATACAGGGAGATTATTCAAGAATTATTTATTATAAATTGTTTATTCACTGAAAATTACCCGAAGAACCAAATGGAGTGGTGTATGATTGTCTGGAATGGTGAATAAATAATATATGTCCGAATCGCCACACGGAAAAGGTGAATCGTTTATTTACAGTAAATGACCTGATAAACGAAATAAAAAGTATATGGTTACATAGGATGGCAAATGAATGATGTATAGCATCATACATTATTTCGGGACATTGGTTACGATCACGTTTCTATCATAAACACAGTTTATCTTTAAATTGAAAAACCACATAGGTTTGTATTGCCAGAAAGGTACGTGAAAGAGTGACCATCGCAGTTGAAATGATAGAATTGTTTTGATAATGGTACTCTAATTGCTTGATTTATTACGCACAGCCGTTATTGCAAACGCAAACAACACGTACATCGTTTATGTACAGGAAATGACCCTGGGTGTCTTCGTTCTGTTGCTAGAAGGTCAATAGGCAGCATACTTAAAATAACGCACACTGCATCTTCTGATACTGTTCAGTAGGCAGAAGCGACCCACAATGCACTTCTCCTATAAACTGTTGATAGCTTTTGTGCATAGGACTTCACCAACATAGCGTCCGCCCATATCGGGGCACCGCATAACATAATTGATGTAGTTACACTGGCTAGGAGTAACCTTCAGCCTTGCGTTGGCCCACCTACATTTGGCATTAGTCGCGATAGTGCAGCACCGACTTTTGCTGCCTTATTACTCGCCCTTTCAAGGTGCTGCTTAAACGTTAGTCTGGCGTCTATGGTCATTCCCAGGTACTTAATGGTCGGCTGAGAGTCTATTTCATGTCCGTCCACTGACAGCGTTATTGTCTCTATTTTCTTTCTACTGGATATAAGAATAGCCTCCATATTATGGCTAGCAAGCTCAAGTCCAGTCTGCTTTAGCCAATCGTGGATTATACTTACTGCCTCGTTAGCGATTTCCGTCACCTCTTCCTTTTGCTTTGCTACTACCAGTTCTTAGCAAACGTTCCTTCTTCGAGACATGAATTATACAAGTCCACAAAGACATCGGGGCGTGCCTGTATAGCTTGTTTCAATGCAATATTGGGCATGCCATCCAGGCTTGGAACTTGTTGTTCCCAATTCTTTTGCATTCAGTTAACAATTCCTCTGTGGTGATTGTTTGAATGATTTCGTCATTTGCCTCTGCTTCAGGAATAGCTGTTACTTCCAGTTGAAGGGAAATAGTGTGGTCAGAACAATACGGTCCAGCAATTCCGGGCTCTAAAGAGGGGGGATATAACCTCCCTTCATCTTCTTCATTACTACTTGGTACGGTCGCCCCCAGGAATCCAGCTTAACCTCGTCCTATAAGTCTTTATGGCACCGTCGTTTATTTTCTTGAATTTTTTTCTTAAATATCCGTTTAGCATCCTTCCTTTCTTTATTTTGGGCGTCAACTATACCACTCTACTGCCCGGGCGTTGAAATAGCCTGCTATCAGTACCGGTTTTCTTCCTACAGTATCCTTTACTAGCTGGTCCAACAGTTGTCTGAATTGTTCTATCGACGTATTGGGAGAAGCATAGCAGCTGTAAATGTGTACGTCTGCGACCTTAGCGCGTACGAATCCTTCATTACGTCTCGTCATTTTTTCCTGGTAAGCGGCATCTCTGCATGCCCATATCGCCGCTTTACCAGTACTGTCCATATTCCACGATGGTTTGTCCAGGTCTCTGTATTGTTTACAGACGATGGCTATGTCGATTTTTGTCTCACGGACATACTGGCTAGTAAGTCCTGTGCAGTCGCGCAGTGATTTATATTCAACTGCACTATTTTCATTTTCTTCGTCTGTCAGTGGCTTCTACTGCAGCTTAGTAAACTGGTCGTGGTGTGCGTGTGTGTGTGTGTGTGCATATACATAGCAATAAGGTACTCTGTTAAAAATAGTCAATAGAGATCGATTTAATTATTAATTGAATTCTAAGCTATATCTGAATCTCATTTTTTGCATAAGAACTCGATTAAAATTAACTTCTGTTGATTCTAATAGATTTTAATCGAGTCCTTATACAAAAAATGTTATTCAGAATTAGCATAGAATTTGTTGATAATTTAATCGATCCCGATCGATCCTTATTGACTATTTTTAGCAGGGTAGGTGATTAACATCTATTACGCAAGGTTTAATGATTTGTGTAAAATATTAACTCATTACCGTAATGTTCTAAATTTGTCTGCGACTGGTGCCCCCGAGATCTCGAGACGCCTGTGCTACCGCTGAACCAATGCCGCGTGCCGCTCTATCTCGTTATCTCTATTCGACCTCGATTATAGGCATGGCGAGGGGCGTTGTTCCTCGTTACACTGTTTGAATAACTTTTATTGGGTATAAAGTATGTGAACATCTTTTGTATTCATTGAGTCAAAATCCTTTGCGGTAGAACATTTTTTAAACATCTCAAATTTTAATATTAACACTTGTCGTAACTTGAATATTTATGTATGAAAATCGATAAACCTTATTATATCACTATAATCAAGCCTCCCAACTTTTGTTATACATAATGCAAAAGGTAAAAAAGACAAAAATAGTAGAATTTTACATTAAATATTTTGCATTGATTGGTTCCGCTTTATGGTGTTATTAAATTAATTTATTTTTATATTATCTAAAACTCTTACCTTTCTTCTACACCTCTACTTGGCTCCAGCTAGTTATATAACCCGTAGCAGCTGTCATTTATTAATCGCGTTCCACTTGCGATGTTGATCACAGCCTCTCGAAACCTGCCACAATAGGATGTTCATACTTTCGGTTGTTTACACGTACAATCGAGCATGCACAAGGAACAATAAAGGAAGATTAAACAAACAAATTACGAACCTTTGTAAAAGGCTCTTGCACCGGCTACGAATCATTCTCTGTCGGGTTTCCAAGCTATAACGACTTGTTCAATAAAATTCATTGAAATTCATACTTAGTCTCTTTATCGTATTTTCTTTATCATACAAATAATCTGCCTTGGGAACACCCACAAAACTTAACACCTTCTATTCCTATTACAAAACTTTTTCTAGGAGAAAGCAAAAATGCCTTCTATCTATTTACTCAAAATTATTAAAATGTTATCAATGTCTTACCATTTTATGCGTTAAAATTTTTTTTTTTTTGCAGAGGCCCTCGTGCCGGAGTGATTTTTTTCCGTAAAGGTATAAAAAATATTGCAAAAAATGGAGAAAAAATAATGTACGATCTGGAAAACAAGATTAATCAAGCAGTATTTCCGGGACTACAGGGTGGTCCACATAATCATGCTATAGCTGGTATAGCTACATCAATGAAACAAGTTACTACGCCAGAGTTTGTAACTTATCAAAAACAAGTGATTGCTAATGCAAAAAGACTGTGCAGTCAATTACAGGAATTCGGTTATAAAATTAGTACTGGTGGTACAGATGTACACATGCTCTTGGTTGATTTGCGACCTGTGAGTTTAACAGGATCAAAGGCTGAAAAAATATTAGAGGAAATTTCAATAGCATGTAATAAGAATACAGTCCCTGGTGATAGAAGTGCCTTTAATCCAAGTGGAATCAGGCTTGGAACTCCAGCATTGACAACTCGAGGTTTGAAAGAAAACGATATTGATAAAGTTGCTGCATTTATTCATAAAGGTATGTTCACATCTACTAAAAAATCAAAATATACGTTTTGAATACAATATTTTTTATATTTTTAGGTTTGATATTAGCTAAAGAAATTACTATTAAATCAGGACCTAAGCTTGTTGACTTCAAAAGTACATTGGAGAACGATGATCATTTTCGAAAACAAATAAGCGCATTAAAAGCGGAAGTGGAAAAGTTTGCACAAAGTTTCCCTATACCCGGTCATGAAAATTATTGAATTTTTTAAGAATTAAACAAATTTTCTACCTGCAAAATCAATAAATTAATAAAGGAATGTATTCAACACTTGGTTAATTAATGAAATAGTGCACATTTAATAAATAAATCGAATTCCCTCTTCTTTTATCTCTCTTTACTAGGTGTTGGGGTATAAATTGGCCATCGAAACCTTGAGCATCGTAAGCTTTATGTATACTGCGGATGAATCAGCGAGGGTACGTGAAATGAGTAATGTGGCACATACGCCAGCGGTAATGGTGGCCCCGCTCCCACGCATTTTAACGGAGCACGGTGTGAAAAAAAAACATTTTTTTTTATTAAAACCTAATATCTTACGATTGAGTGAATGGAATTGGATGAAATTTGGTTAGAGTATAGTTTGAACCATGTGGAATACGAGAAAAATATTGAGAAGTCCCAAAATAGTTTCTAAGGGACCCAAAATTCAAGGCAAAGAGGCCCATTTTGCGATTTTAACGATAAAAACTTTTCCTTTTTCAATATTTATAATATTTTTTGGTAAAAAAACTATTCGACTTGCAAATTTTTGTCTACTGAACTTACATTTATCAAGAAGTTATCTGAGCTCCTTCGTCCTCAGTTCGACTGCACGTTACAAGTGGATAATTTGCGCCGCGCAATAGAGAGGCGACGACAACCTCGCAACGTGGCAGGTCGAGCCGCGAGTAGGCGCACAGGAGGGGGAGTAGTTCGCGTGGGGAGCGCGCGCAGCGCTGGCCCCGCGGCCACGTGTTGCCGCGTCGGGAGAGCTCGGCCTCTTTCGCTCCGCAACGCTGCTACCGATAGGACACCTGCGATGCTCACCGCGGCTTCGATTGTCCCGGTGTCCGCGTGCCATTGCTGCTCGCCTTCGCTCTCGTTATCGTAGCAAGTAAGTAACAGTGTACCTAGCGTGCGAATAAATTAGTGCGGCTGTGCCTCGGATGAACGCGTCGCGACACGGTTAGTGCGACGCAATGCACTTTGACGGTCGTGGCAAGGGCGGCGAGTCGAGTGTCGTGAGGTCTCGTCGCCGGTTGCGAATTTTATAAGCTCTCGTTTTTCCTCGCTATAGTTCCTTTCACGCTATCGTTACCCTCCGCTCAAGCTACCGTTTGTCTTTTCCATGCTCTCGCTCTCGCACAATTCCCGGCTATCGTTACCCATGTATTGTGCATATTTCCTCGCTATCGCTCTCACCTCGTATTGTACCTCCCCGCTATCGTTTCCTCACCCCGCCATCCCTATCAGCTACCGATTACTGCGTACTATCGAGCTACCGTTAGTAAGTAAGTTAGTGATTAGGTTAAACTAGCTATTGATAGAGTTTCCGTTAAGTAGCCGTCAGAATGCACGAGTGTGCGCGGAGAGGGCGGACAAGGGGTGTGTCGTCGCGCGGTCGTGTCGAGGTCGTCACCTCGTGAGGTGGTTTTCGAGGAGTTAGTATAGAGTACGGGTTTTCCACGATGCGGCATATGGAAAAATAAGCGTCTGATGGGCCGGGGAAGTCGCATAACTCGCGAGGATACGCCGCGACGGATGCGCTGGTCGTCGGGGCCGGTAGACGATCAGAGAGGCGAGGCGGGTATAAGGCCCGCACCGACAAGTCGGCGGACGGCGCGCTGACGAGCGTGACGGTGGCGTCGATTGCTCGGTGGGCGCGGGTGATCTCCCCAGAGGGAGGTTAGAATTATTAAAATCGTTGCGGGGCCGCGTGTAGAAGTTCGCTCTTACTCACGATGACCTCGATCGGCGGCATGACGTGCCGCATAGTAGTTTAGTTAGTTCAGCGTAGTGCCTCTGGACTGTAGAGGCCGCAGGTTTTTGGCAGGTTGCCGTGGTTGTTAAGAGGAAAAAATGAAGAATAAATACGACATATCGTATCCGCAGCAAGCCTTAATGAGTTGTATGACCCACGACCCTGTTCGATACTCCATCCTTTCCTTAGAGCTAGCCGAGCTCATCTCCCACGCCGTCGGGTCCCAACACACGGTGGCGCTCACACGGAAAGGGGATCGCGGAATCCCTGGCATCTCGATGCCTGGCGCCCTGGGCCGAGGCGGCCCGCCACCGTGTATGCATTGGAGCGTGACGGCGCGCGAACATAGATTTAAGAACGCTGGACTGCGCTAGCAGACCCCAGTGTTTCAATTTATAAACATTTTTATTTTGATAGAAAGCGTTTAACATTTTATAAAATGTTGGTAACACGACATATAACTTGCTTTTTTGCCCGAAAAATATGGCGGGCATTACAATTTTCTTCCAATTTTTACATTTGGATCATTTATAAAAATGAATGTATGAATACCTTATCTCATTTGAAGGAATAAATTTATTTTTCCCCATATCCCTGAAATCCCAAAACCGTATAACCACAAAACCCCATGACCCCAAAACACCATAACCTCAAAATCCCGTATCCCAAAATCCCGTAACCCTAAAAACCTCAAATCTCTCTAAACCCTCAAACCCCGAAATTCTCAAACTCAAGAGCCCGAACCTTTACTAACAAAATGGCAGCCAAACAGGTCTTTATACCTTAAAGGCCTTTCAAATACTGTATTTCAAATTCCTTATCATACGAAAAAATAAAGCTGACTTTTCGGCAAAACCCACATTTCAGATCTTATTAATTATTTAATATATTGTTATAGATTATAGATATCTATAAGTGTATAAGAATCATTTTCAATTAGTTATTATTGCTATGTTTTTTTTTTTTTTAGATAAAAGAGGACACTTTCGGTCGTAAAAAATAAATTGAATAAATTGTGCATATTTGTCATTTTGTTTGGAGCTTGAATACAATGATAGAAAAAAAAACTTTGAATTTTTTATTAACCTTTTCATTTATATTTAGACTATTAGTCCTTTTTATTATTTCTTTTCAGTTTTCTTATCACTTTTATGTGAATATTGTCTTTTTTAAAGAAAGGTAAAAGTATTACAATGACTCAAAATCTCTTTTTAAAATGCATGTTCAAGTCGACAATATAATATTTGTGTTTTAGCGAGCAAATGGAATATGAAGAACCTGTCAGCAGCGATGACAGTACAGACGATTCTTATGACAATGACAGTGAATACAAAATTAATAAAAATCTTTCTATGTATACAGTATCTAACAGTAGATGAACTTGTAAAACTAGTAACTTAGTTATAGATATATAACCTCAAAATCCCGTATCCCAAAATACCGTAACCGATTTTGGGATACGGGATTTTGAGGTTATGGTGTTTTGGGGTCATGGGGTTTTGTGGTTATACGGTTTTGGGATTTCAGGGTTATGGGGAAAAATAAATGTATTCCTTCAAATGAGTTAAGGTATTCATACATCCATTTTTAATAAATGATCCAAATGTAAAAATTGGAAGAAAATTGTAATGCCCGCCATATTTTTCGGGCAAAAAAGCAAGTTATATGTCGTGTTACCAACATTTTATAAAATGTTAAACGCTTTCTATCAAAATAAAAATGTTTATAAATTGAAACACAACTTTTTACCAAAAATACACGATTTATCATATTTAAGTCTATTTTCTTGAAAACTGAAGGAGCTCAGATAACTTCTTGATAAATGTAAGTTCAGTAAACAAAAATTTGCAAGTCGAATAGTTTTTTTACCAAAAAAATATTATAAATATTGAAAAAGGAAAAGTTTTTATCGCTAAAATCGCAAAATGGGCCTTTTTGCCTTGAATTTTGGGGCCCTTAAAAACTATTTTGGGACTTCTCAATATTTTTCTCGTATTCCACATAGTTCAAACTATACTCTAACCAAATTTCATCCAATTCCATTCATCAATCGTAAGATATTAGGTTTTAATACAAAAAAAATGTTTTTTTCACACCGTGCGGCGGCTAAACACGACAAACAGGACGTAACCCTTTAATAGGGATGTCAGGATAGCTCTTGTGGTGAAACTAACAAAGTATGTACGAAGAAATTTTCAAGCGCGCAACAGCACCAAACGTGAGAGCGGAGAGTTACGTAAGATTGGTAGTGCTGGCTTCTCTTTTTAGGATTCCATCGCTTCCACGCGAAAGCGCCGCAGTCAGCGCATCAAGAAAACACATTCGAGCTTATGGCATTTTCTCGCCGCTCAAACTACAGAACTCTCGCGTGGGAGCGTAGTGCTTTTAAAAAAGAGAAAATAACGCCACCAAACTTACATAGCTCAACGCTCTCACATATGGCGCAACTGCATGCTCAAACACTTGTCCAGGTATAGACGTATGCTTTTATCACATAATAAACTGCATTAATACGTCCATAACAGGAATAAACATGAATTCATATTATTCAGTTATTCTAAGATACGCGGTGAAATATACGTATCCTATAAACGCACTACAAGGCTAACCTGTGTGAAGCATTGCGATCATTTTGTAAAAAAATGAAGTGTTTGGCCTGTAAAAAAAATTATTTCTATTCGATAAGGCCATTAGAGTCATTTATTTTGTTAAATAAGCAATGTGACTGATAATGAATAATTCTACATAAAATATAAAAATACAACAAAGTTATGCGTGACATTTTTTTCAACATTTTTTTCAACATCTAGTCAGTATGGCTGTATGTCCAGACGGAAATTAACGCTCTCATCTCTTTCTGTACGAGTTTCGACGAATGGCCAAGATGGTCTAATTCCGGATACACTATTTTTCTTAATTTGCACTGATCGGTTGAAGTATTTGTATCGAACATACACAAAGGCCAGAGTCAAAAGTAGGGTCACGATCATTCTTATCGGCTCCCAACGGCTAACTTCAGAAGGTACCGCGGTAAAAGTGGTGACCCCAAAGTTAGCCATTAAAAGATCTTAATCACTGCGATATGCTAAACACAAATCTGCTAAAACCACCTACACCGGGCACAATAAAATGCTAATTTAAAACAAAAACACTAAATCCTAAACACATAAATCCTCTTAACTAGATACATCAAGATACATCTATTACTGATTTCGTAAAAAATCATGGTAAATACGTCTTGTGAGATTAGTACCTCAATACACGTACTTAATAGTTCTATAATATGCAAAATTATTTAATAGCGACGAAAGAGTAAATCGATACTTGTAAAACTTACTAAAAAGTTTTTATGTGTCCTCTCTCTTAACTGCTTACGTTAGGTAATGAGAATAGCCTATATGAGTTTGCACTGCTAGCAAAGACAACAATTGACTATGAGGTGTAAGCTATATCTTCGGAGTCTACACCACACTAAACCAAGCTCAGTAGCACTAATGAATTTATAATAAAAGGGACTGGTATCTTCACGTTACGTGGACAATGTTACGGTCACACTGACCAGAACATACTGTATGGCGTTAACATAATACAAACAAGTAAAACTTACCTGTATAATCTAGGACTAAGATTTAACTTATCATACCGACAGCATTATGAAGGGTTATGAAACCTGAAACGAAATCACGAACGTTACAAACAGAGAAAAACAACATTTCAGCGGCAGTAAGCCCACTAATTATAATAATGATACAATTATTTGTAGAGAGAGTAGTAATTCTTCTACGTTGACTCGATCCCTAGGTGGTTATTCAAAATAGGATGATCTTGGCTCTATCGGTCTTCCCGAGGCAATTTGTACGTAAGGAAGGAGAGAAAGAACCAGGGTTTTTCTTTATTCTTTCTTCGGCGTTTCGGTGGACAATGCCACCCTCATCAGGAAACTGTTTATTTTATATTTATATTATGTACATTACGGTATTAAAAACAATAGCGAGTAATTAAGAATACACTTACAGAATTAGTGGTCGATCGCCGGTATTTACATTCGGATATTGCGGGATATGTCTCGTCCCCGCCAGACGGCGGGAGGAGAGGAGATAGAGATGTTGCCCTCTCAACTGTTCAGTCCCGAATTCGTTAGCTTTTCGATTTTCACGCGCTTATGCAATGTACAGGGAAATCGAGCAGTTTGTTGACAATTTCTATACTGACGTCACAATTCTGACGACAATCGCTTTTGTTTTGTTTACATTTTAATCGTTGTATTAGGTGTGTGTATGCGTCGCTGAGTTGTTGTGTGTCTTCCTTCTTATTAATGCTGTTAGTTTTGTTTAAATGAAAATGAGTGTTCTGTATGATGAGGAGTCCTGGAGTGGTTTCTTTCGCTTTGGCAGAAGTACTAGTCGATGTTTTTTCCAGTTTGTGGGAAATGTTCCCTCTTCTAGACATGTATTGTACAAGTCTACGAAGACCTCTGGATGAGCGTGAATGGCATGCTTCAATGCAATATTTGAAATGCCATCCGGCCATGGGGCCTTGTTGTTTCCTACCCTTCTGCAGGCGGCTACCAATTCCTCAATCGTGATCGGTAGGATAGCCTCTTTATTCACACCTCTTTCGATGACACTTGGTTCCTCCAGTTGCCTGGGGAACAGTGTGGTGACTACCCGGTGCAATAGTTCCGGGCATTTTGGAAGTAGCTTCCTTTAATCTTCTTCATTACTATTTTATACGGGCGACCCCAAGGGTCTTGTTCGACCTTGTCCTGTAGTTCCTTAAAGCACTGTCGTTTGTTTTCGCAGACTTTCTTCTTAAGACTCCTTTTAGCGTCCTTCATTTCTCGTCCGCGGGCATCTACTATTTTCTTGCTTATACCAATTTTATAGTATTTCTTCCTCGCCTGTTGTTCTCGTCTTCTGGTTCAGTGGCACACAATACGTGAACTCGCAATCTCCTTGTTTTACCAGTATACTGGTGGTCGTCTACAATTGGGCATTCTTCTCGGCATGACCGTGTCACAGGTTTGTGTGATATTACCCATCAACTCTTCCGCCTTGCTGTTCGCCGTCCTCGAGAGTTGTAATTCTTCCAGTACCAGTAGGTGTATCTCCTTATCATAATCCTTTGTTTTCCAACCGACTCCGTTGGTCCTTGTTCTCGCGCTGGGTCTCTGCTCTGATTTTCTTACCTCTATTATTATGGCCTGGTGATCACTATTTGTGTAGTGTTCACTCACAGTTCATTTGTCAATTGAGCCAATAAGGCAACTACTAACAAAGGTCAGGTCTACAATAGATCCTTCATCTCCTCTTCTAAAGGTGTTAGTGCTACCCTGATTAACTAACACCAAGTCCAGGAAAGCAGATGCTTCTAGCAATACTTGTCCTCTTTAATTATTCCTTTGACTGCCCCACTCTACGGCTTATGCGTTAAAATCGCCTGCGATAATTACTGGCTTTCTTCTCGCAATATCCTGCACGAGTCGATCTAACTACCGCTTGAACTGTTCGATCGGTGCGTTAGGCAAAGCATTGTAGCTGTATACGTGTATTCCTGCTATCTTTGCATGAACAAATCCTTCCTCGCTGGTCAACATTTTTTCCTGGAATGCCACGTTCCCACATGCCCAGATCGCTGCTCTGCCAGTGTCGTCTGTTTCCCACGATGTCTCGTCCAGAGCCCTGTATGGTTCACATATAATGGCTACGTCGACCTCCGTCTCATGAACGTACTGTTCAAGTAAATCCTGTGCTGTCTCGCAGTGATTCAAGTTCAACTGCAATATCTTCATTATCTTCGTTTCTTCAACTTCTCCTGCCGCTCGGTATACTGAGCATGTGTACCTACCAGCAGCATAGTAACTTTTCTCTGTTGCTCCTCTTTCTTGGCAGAGAACGCAGCTCGATTTGTTTTTACAATCTCTTGCATTATGTCCTTCGACTCCACACTTGCAACAGTGGTTACTTCGATCCTGTGTTACTGTGCCGTTTTTGCCGATATGTCCAAATCCTAGACGGCAGTGTTCGTATTCTATAATAAAAAACAGAGGGGTCTGCAAACTTTTGAACAATGTACCATCCAAAACTTATATATTAAATTATTTATCAAAAACTGCCTCTTACATTATCAGACAGATATACTGTATATTAAAACAATATTTTATTTATTGGACCTATAAATTTAGTTGGACGAAGCTACGTGCCAATGAATTGGCAGCGGTTTATATATATATATATATATATATCATTTTTTAATTATAAATATAAATAATGAATTAACAACATTATATGCAGGTTAACAAAACCAACAAAGAAATATTTTAATATTTTACTATATAATTTAAAAGAATATTTTTATATAATCTTTATTATTCTTATAAAACATATTCATACAAATATAATTTTTAAATGTTTATTCTTTTATAACATGCTTCACAACAAAATATGTTATCCCCGAGCATAGCGAGCGTTTTTTGCTAGTTTTTATATTATTTAAAAAGTTATTTATACATATAGTTGTTTATCACTGACGAGAACATTGACGTAATTTTGTTAAGTATTGTGAAATACTCAAAAATTTCGCATTTATACTTTCAGTATAAAATAATAACAAAACTCTGAGTTACAGCGTAAGTGAGGGAGCAGCTGATGACAATAGCATAATTAAAGAAACCGAACAGCATAGAGCCAGAGAGCACGATGACTCACTTAAATTCAATAGAATACACTACGAATACATTATACAGAAACGCGAGAAGACGAGAGACGACGAAATCAAGAGAGAATTTATCGAAACTCACGACCAACAATTTGAATAATGAACAACAAAAAACTAAAACAAGAGCGCGAATCCCCAAATCACAACCTCACAAAACAAGCACTTCAAACCACAAGAAACGTATACACAGACACCTATAAGATACGCACCAACATGGAAACCACGTCGATTTACACATACACGGAAGTCTTTCAATGTCCGCCTAACAAACGAAGAAGAGAGGTGGTCCGATTACAGATAACCAAACGGCCATATATACGCACTTAAATAAAAGCGGCATAAGCTGCGAATATTTTTCAACATAAAACAAGAATCAAGCAGTAGCCACCAGCACTCCACAGCTGTGCAAACAAGCAGTCGCATACCTCAAAGCAGGGCACGGCACGACTCGGAACGACAAAAAACAGCCAAAAGAGGAGAAGCTGGCTAGCAACAGGCTGGCTAGCAACCGAATTTCCGAGAATAATAAACATAAGAAATTCACAAGCGGGGAAATGGCCTAGGAAAAGGATTAGACCTTACGTACGTGTGACAGCGAGCTCACAAATATTACAACACAGAGGAACTAACAATTAGCCATTTCGACACTTGCAATGTATATCTCATAATGTAACATATACGGAAACCTATAGGTGGCAAATAGTCTCGAAGCTGGGTACCTTTCCGAGAGCACAGAGAGATCCAGTTGAGGCTCCAGTCCAGTATTATTATAAAAATCATGATAGAGTAGGTTACTTTTCGGTTATTCTCTATAGGATTCCGTTTATGTTACATTATGAGATATAAATGTAAGTGTCGAAATGGCTAAGTGGTCAAGTCATTCGTCTACTATTCAAAAGGTCTCGGGTTCGAGCCCAGGTTTTAGCGATATTTTTTTTTACAATTATTTATTTCAACTCTGATTGAACCCTGAAATCCAGCACTGAATTCAGTTTGAAATCAACGCTGAATCCACGTTACGTTTTCGGACAAATTCAATGTTGATTCAACGTTGATTCAACGTGGATTCAATATTGAATCAACGCTGATTTCAGACTGAAATCAATATTGAAATCAGCATTGAATCAACGTTGATCGTTTTGACGGGGTAAAGTCATCAATTTAAACTTACTTAAAGTATAAATTTAAGGAGTTATTCTATTCCTGAAGTATAAACTGATTTATTTATACTTCCTAACGTCAATTTTTCTACTTTAGGGTTCAGAATGTATCCATTAAGGAGTCAGGAGCAAAAATTTCCAAGGGTGAAAGAATAATAAAGAACCCTAAACATATATAGTGGTCATCGAAACTAGATTCGGCGTTCGAAAATAGGAAAAATGCCACCGCGGAATACCGTAAAAATCCACCGCAACTTAATTACTTACGCAAAAAACGTAGAGACAAATGAGCAATTCAAGCTCATAGCAAAAAAAAAAAAAAACAATAGTACACACATAAATACTTGCAATCACTGAGCCCAACGTCCAAAACTAAAACTATTTGGGAATCAATCAAAGGATTAAAAAGATACTTATCAACGCCAAATAGCATAGATAATCTTGATAACGATGATCCAAATATCAAAAATACCATTCAAAAGATCTGCTCCAGCACTCACTCAAATCCGATCCCTATCCCACCTGACATTTACGACCACCACCTTGATCAAGCAATATCACAAAGAGAATTTTATGCGGCTATAGATTCCCTTAGAGAAAAATCCTCTCTGGGTAGAGATTTAATATCCAATGAAATTATAAAAAAACTACCGATATCAGTCAAGGAAAATATCAAAAAAATCTTTAATTATATACTAGATCAAAAAGCTTTTCCCCCACAATGGTCTGAATATATTACGATACTTATCCCCAAACTGGGCAACAAACGGTACAGACCCATTGCCTTGGTCTCTAACCTTCTACAACTCATGGAAAAAATCATGAAAAAAAGGTTAGACTGGTACGTCAAAAATGACTCTATAATACCTCCCTCATAATTTTCCTTCAAAAAACAAAAACCAACCCAAGATAGAACAACCCTCCTAGCCAGTAAAGCTTAACCTCTCCCTATAAAATAAAAACAAGTCTTTGCTGTCCTAATCCTTGATATCGAAGTAGCTTTTGACAATGTAGACCCGAACACTCTCATACAAGACTTTATTGATCTAAAGATTGGTAGCAAAACCACCGCATTCATCCAGAAAATATTAAGCTTTAGGAACATATCCTTCTACCTCAATAAGAAGCATATTAAGGACGAATCCACCACAAAAGGACTCCCACAATCACAACTCCCTCACATTAACATTCAAAACCACTGGTACCAAACGTTTATCTCTCAAATTCACCTACTCGATGCTAAGTAGCATAACTTTCACTTAACGCAGATTGACAAAAAAGGAAAAGAATACCTCAAAAAACTATGCTTCAGTCATCCAAACAACCTCAAAAAATTTTAAATAACCTTAACAAAGAACAGATCAGTATTTACCTCAGAGCCTTTCACTGCACTCCAGAAAAACTATATAAAATGAACCTCCTAGATAGCCCCACATGCATCTGTGGACACGAATACTGCCACCTGCAACACTTAACATGGCAGTGTAATCAATATATTGTCCTTAGAGACGAATTCAAAGAAATCTTAAGAGTTCAATACAATACCAATACCTTTGACACCTGCTCTATTCTGGCCGCTATGGACGTACTGTCCACACAATCATTGTGCCAATTCTACATAAAAGCAGGCATTAAAATTTATCCAGCAAAGAACAGACCACCTGTCACTTCTCTCGCGTGCTCGATAAGCTCGCTTTTACGCGGGTGGAGGTGATAGGTTTTAAAGGCCTCGCGCTGACCACAATCACACCCACTACAAGAGGCCACATCGGCAAGGAGCAACAAATAAAACTACCCCAAAGAACTACTCAAGGACCACAGGGCGTATTTCCCTGCCACCACTAAACAGCAGTCGGGTCGGCGAATTGACGCAAGTCAAGCCGCGTAGCGGATCCTACCTCCGCTACCAACCTACAAAAAAAATGCAACGAGGGTGAATCAGGGCCCAGGGCTTCCCACGCGCACCTCCGTTTGCATCAGCGTGCTCTTCAGCAGTCAGATAAGTATTCTCGAAATTGTTTTTGTAATCGAATATTACCCAAGTAACTTTAGAACGCGTTACTTTGTTTTGAAATGCCCTTTCCTCTTAATGTTTATAGGTGCAGTCAACAGCTAGAGTGGATTTCTCCAAAACGGTTCCTAAGCCACTCGACACCCTGCTGAGCCAGTATGAGTCACCCCACTTGAAATGTGAGTAATATTCGTTACATTTTTTTTCTAATGCCTCTCTTTGTTCCTTTGCTGATTATTTATTACTTTTCAGACTCAACAACCCAAGGCTCCCCAATTTATCCAAGGATTATGCGTTTGCTCTTGCCTTTTCCCTCACAAACTATTGTAAATTGCTTTCATTGTTTATATTAAGATTTATTAATTTTTCCTACTAGTATTTTGGGAAGATTCTACCATAGAACTTTTAATTATTCGCTCCAAAAATGAGTGTAAGTGTCTATTGAGTTATCGGTCGACGAGGTTTTGTCGTCTTTTACAAATTATTTCCTTTGTTAGTGCAAAATTGCTGCAAGTTCTATGTCAGAATTACTTTTAAGGGACTCAATGGACATTTACTTGAGAGAATTTTTATCTATTTTTGCCTTGAACCGATTTTTTCTTCAAAATAACACTTGTAGCTTAAAAGGTTATGTCACCTGTGCACTAAGGCTATCTCTTTTTTCAAAAATTTGTTTGTTTCTCTACTTTTCAATTAAATGATTTGTCTGTTTGAAGTATACGCAATATTCACATTTACTCATTTCTAGTTACATACAATATTTTATCTAAAACTTGAAGTTAAGGTACTAAATGGGGGGGTATCAAGCACATAAACTCTGCTTTTTGCGAACTACTTTCGAAATTATGTGCTGAAATATTCTTGTTATTTGTGTAACTAATTCAACCAATGATTTTACAATGAAATTATTCACCTGATAATTTTTTCTCTGATTGTTCAATGGGAAATGTGCTCGCGTCAATCAGTGATTTCTCGCTATTACTTCAACTCTCAAAGTCATTCAAAGAATTTGTTGATTTCTTTTCATGAAAAGTGTTTTGAAATTGCTGTTAGGCGTGTGACTTATTCAAAAACTTCGAAATTTATTATTTTAGTGCTGTTTTGTTTGTCTGTGTGTAGATTAGAATTGACAAAACCCGAAGTCTAAGCTTTCATATAGTAATTTCTTGATAGTCGGATTCAAACTGACTTTAATTTTCTTTTAATACAATAATTTATGAGCGTTGATATCATTTCATCAATCTCTTTTTTTTTAGCGCAAAAATATATTAACACACTTGCTGCAACTGATTTTACTCTTGCCTGTTCTTTGAAAATCTGTCTCTTTTCTCTTATTGATTTTTTGTCAACAAGTTTTAATACAACAAATTATGTATTATTTTTGGCACCATAATCACTCTAATTTTTTTTTAATCATTTGCTTAAAGTTAATTTTTACAGATGGTGCTTTCTAGCTGGGAATCAAGCTTTTACGAGTCCAGGAAACCAGCTTCTCTCCTGTGAGAAACCGAAGTCCAGCACTCTATAGCAGCCTCGTGTAGGCCCTGGTTCGATCTCTGACAACCGTTTGCCAGAGCACTAGAGTGCTCTTCATCGACCGTATTGTTCAAAGAGGGACTTATTTATATATTTGAGGATAATAGTTTAACTCCTGACGGGCCCTCCCTCTAAGTGTTTCTAGTGTGATGTGACTTAATGTATGTGTGTGTGTGTGTGCTGAAAGTGTTGTTATAATTAAACAAAAATAACATGAATTTGATTCTAGTGTTCTAGGAATTTAATTAATGTGTCACTCCGAGTTCTGTTGTTGTGAATAGTGATAAAGAAAATCAGGCATGAAACTTCAAAATGCCAAGTGTTGCAGTTGCTTTTTCTGATTGTGATGTTCTGCAATAAGTTTAGTGTGTCTCTAAAAATGTGCTCTCTAAAAATTCAAAATTCACAGTGCGCAAACAAGTATAAATGATTAAAAAAAAAATAATGAATATGTTTCTAAATTATGTGTGTGCAAGTGAAACAAGCATCATTGAAGGTTATGGTCTGTACAATTTAAAATGAGCTTTTTTCTTTGAACGAAGAGTGGCTGTGTATTCATTCGACAAAAAATTCGTTCGTTCTTTTTTTGACTCTGTTTTGAAAAGTTAAAAATTGAATAATAAAAATTAATAAAATTGAACATGACTCTTCAAAATGTCAACTTCAGTGCTTCCTTTTTTGGTCGTGATTCGCTGTGAATTTTGTGTACGCCTATGTGATAGTGTGCTTAAGTGTGTTTTTTTCTTTGTTCCAAACTTCATTTAAATATAGTTTTGAATATACATAAGTGTATGACCTTACCTGTTTGTTGTCGGTCATACACTCAATTTTAAAATTTAATGATTGTATAATTTTCTGGTAATAGTGCAACGAAAGCAGCAAAGTATGAAAAGGAAAATTTTTGAAAATGTATTGTGTACTAAGTTGATTCAAACCGAATAAATGCGTATGCCTGAAACAAAATCAAAATTGAAATCTCAAAAAAACTTGTTATAGTAAAGCAACGCGTTTCTAAAACTTTTACTGGTACAAGATCTGTCGCGTCGACGCCACCGCACGACGTCTTTGTACTCGACACTGATTTTATGTGTATTATTCATTCACTTTTTGTTTAATTTATATATTGTGACAAAAAAGTGTGTGATTTTGGGAAAAATGGGATAAAATGAATTAGCGGGCAATAATGGCCTTTATTGCCCGCTAAAAAGTCTTTATTGCCCGCAAATTTTTTTTTTTTGCAATTTAAAAAAAAGTTGATTTTGATAAATTTGCATTATTTATTTATTTTATATAATGTTTGAACAAGACAAGAGCATGGTTGCCGTGTCAAAAAATAGTCACATCAATCCCTCTTAACACGTACGAAAAAACGCGAAAATACGTCCGCGCGTTACATAAAATATGGTGTGCACCAAGGGCTAAGTGAGCTTTTTGGCCTCTTTGATTTTGCAGTACTCGTCTGCGGCTCGTAAACCCCTCCGATAATGTTATAAATTTAGATCGTGAGTGCAACAGGTACAAAAGACTGATTTCAGAAAGCTTTTTTATCAATATAAATGTAAATACTATAAATAAACAAGAAGAGTGTCAATTAATGAGCAAACAATACCGTATTTTCAATAGAATTTTTAATAGTAATTATTTATTTACAAAAGTTGTTATTAATCTATAAATTAAATACAAATAAATAAGAAATATTTTAAATCAAAACTAATTATTATTTAAATTTTGAACTTATTTTTGTAACAATTTTATATAGTTATTTACATTTATTTTTTTATTCATAGTTTACACTAATAATTTAGTTGTGAGTTTTGTTGTATATTTTTATATTTTTCGAAGATTTTGCTCATTATTGAATAATTTTAAATAGGTCGATAATTACAGTTCCGTCATTATCCGTTTTCGAGATTATCTTGCGTTACTCCGTTATCTAAGTTATATTAGTGCGTGATTCGTATGAGTTTGTAATACTCAACTTATGTGTGATTGATCCATGGCACAAGGATGTAGCAAATGACTGTGACTCGAGGAATCTTTCCTCTTATTATAATTTAAGATAATGTTTGACATTTAGAGATAAAATTGGTATGCTCTTATTTTTATTGTTATTTTCTTCGGGACTGTACTTTATTGTTGTGATTATATTTATTGTATTATTTTTTGTTAATAAAGACTTGAAGAGGTTGGAAACCAAACCAACGAAACGTCGTCGACATCTAATTGCTGAGTTTTTTATTTCTACAAGGGCTGACTTTCACTTTTGATTCCTAATTATTAATTTGGTTAACATGGAGAGCAAAAAGCGTAATTGGTTTATATTCGGAAATCCCGGACCACAAAAACGTATTCAAACCGATTAGTTTTTTTTATCGGGTCTAATTGGTTATTTCTAGCTGGGCAGCCAATTTCGTAATATTAAAATTCTATTTTTTACAATAAACTTATATTGTAACTTAGATTATAATAAAAAATGTCGTAATTTTGATTCGTATCATTTAACAGATTTAGGAATACCTAAAAACCAATTTGAGTGTTTCATCGATAAACCGTAAGACGACGGGACGGAAAGTGTGCATTAAAATAATAATTTTATAAAGTGCAACCATCTTATTTTTTATAACTATTAATTATGATTGATTATAGCTTACCTGCTGATCTTTAATGCTTGACATTTTCAAAACTGATTGCACTACATTTACTAACGTATACAGGGTGATTCAGAAACAATGCAACATTTTTATACCATTGTAATCAGCGTGAAAAACTGAGTCTAATGGAATTGGTCCGGAAAATTTTTCTTCACTTTTCACTTTCCCAGCAAGGAAAGAAAAATCCCCCCACCACCGCGCTTGGGGGAGAAGCGCGTGAGGGGAAGTGAGCGCGGCGGCCGCCGCGGCAACAAGCGAGGGAAGCCGTTGCTATGAAGATTGGTGACGGCTGCGGCTAGGTAAGGGGGAGCGGCGGTGATTATAAACCAACGCAACTAACATTGCCGCGACGACTTATGATCGGCTTGTGCTAAAATCTTTATTAAGAAAATTTAACAATTGTAAATATCGAACGTGCATGTAACACAGTACCATTCGAGATGCATGCTAATAATTTGCAGGTTATCAGTAGGCCGATGATTTAATAGCTGATATTTGAATATCGCTAATTATCTCCTGCTAACAATGATAATATCGAACTCTGTAACACAAGCATTTCTTCGGTAAAAAAGCAAAGTTAACGTCTCAGCTTTCAGAAAAATGTTCTCGTGCTCAGCTGATTTTCAGACTGTCGCAGTCTGGAAATAAGTAGAGCACGAAAATTTTTAAGCTGCTGCTTTCGACGGGCGTAGCTGTACGCGACTGTACGCTGATTTGCTCACTTCCCCTCACGCGCTTCTCCGCCAGGCGCGGTGGTGGGGGGATTTTTCTTTCGTTGCTGGGAAAGTGAAAAGTGAAGAAAAATTTTCCGGACCAATTCCATTAGACTCAGTTTTTCACGCTGATTACAATGGTATAAAAATGTTGTATTGTTTCTGAATCACCCTGTATATTGATGAGAATATAGAGAAACTTTTGTAAGCTGCAAACATTTGAGGATTTCTTTAAGAATTTCGTAAATTTTAAAGAAGAAATAAGAATCAATCCAAAGATACAGATTTGTAAAGATGGGGCCATAACTTACAGTTGCCAACATTTTACCTTGTAAAAGATGTTTTTCAAACCGATTTCATATCCGTTTAATGACTTTAACCAAACTTCTAAGAAAATGGCTTCGACGCAAACGACCTCTCGAGAGGATGCTACCGCGGTTGCAGCGTGACTGTATAATTAAATATTGTTGCTGTATATTTGGCAAGCAGCAACAGCGTGGTATATATTTGGGCTTTGGTCAGGTGTCACGGGTATGCGAAGCTTGAGACGGCTCAGGCTTCCGGCGCTGCCGATCTCCAACGATTATCTGACGCACCGTCCGGCAGCTGCTGCAAATTTTGATCGAGCACGGACTCGCGGACTTCGTTGTCGTCGTCGTTGCTGCGCTCCTTAGCCATGGCAAACTCTGCTGTACCGATGATATGTGCAGAAGCCTGATCGAGTTCGAAGAAGTTGGGCATGATCGAACTGGTGTCGCAGCTACTTATATCGAGGTTGAAAGAGCTGTAACGGCAAAAGGTAGATCTTGTCGTTCATTTTCGGCTTATTCTGGAGGAACAAATGTATGAGGTCTCGGAGGAAGAGTATATAAGTAGTTGCCGCTGAGGAAGGCTCGGTTACGGGTCGAACAACCAGCCGTAGAGGTCATCTTTGCAATCGATGGGGTCATTGTCCAGCTTGAGTGGTTAGAACTCATAAAATTGAAGACGAGCTTATACCGCTCTTGATATCGCAGTCCAGCATGTCGGTGTGATTTGTCAATGTGTCTAGTCCATCGTTATGAGCCAGGGGTCCTAGACCGCGTCTCTAATCCAGCACGCTGCTGGGTTTACTCTCAATCTTCATACAACATCCACATATCTTGTCTGTGACGATCCACGCAAGTGCTCACTCATCTTCCTTGACGTCCTTGTCGTTCTTTTCGTCCCCGAATCGGACCCCGAAGTCGGTGAGATCGTTGACATAGTCGCATCCCGCCTCGAACTCGTTTCTAAGCTGCGCAAGAAGAGGAAAATGTTGTAGTCAGCTCAATTCGGGAAAACACTAGTGTATGAGGTTGCGAAAGAACAGAACAACCGTGATCTTACTTATTTAAGAGCTGTTTCCTCGGCCTTTGTGTAACGCGTTCTCATGTCGCATTCAGCATATCCTGGAGCGGTTGGTCAGTACCCAGTTTTCTGTCCATCGATGTGAGCCAAGGGTTCTAAGACGTTCCCATCAGTTAATATAGAACCCGCTGCTGTGTTTACTCTCTGTACCAAACATTCACACGTCGTGTATAATACTTATTACACGCGAGTGCTTGTATCGCATCTTGGCTGGATCAACATATAACTTAACTTTAAGTTAAGTAAGCCCTTGATTGAACAAGAACATTTTTTTGCTTTATTATGATTAAATATAATAAACTTGACTTTGTTCGATTGATCTTAGTTATTTTTTATCTGTAATTTCGTTGCGGAATATATCAAACTCGCCTAGTCTTTTACTTTTTTAAAAGTCAATTTTTTTAGAGATTTAAGTCCTTTTAAGTAATTTTTTTTTGCGTATTTCATATTTGCCCTAAAAATAAAATATAAACATCTTTAGCACCTTTCGACAATGTTTTTTTTGTAACATTTCTTTTATTAACATAAAAACACTGATTGTTTTGTAGCAAAATATTAGTATAGTGGCTATAATTGATAATGTATGATGAAAAAATGTAGAAAGGTGTCAATTTTTGCTGTCTACGAATATTATTATTACACTAAGACACAAAAAACTACGAAGCGCACCACCTAGAGTTCGTCATTGGCCACCCTGTACACCTAGACACCACACTCGAAAGATTTTTACACCTAGACACAAAATACCACAGTGCACTCCACCTAGACTTCGTCATCGCCCCCCCTCTACACCTAGACACCGCCCTCGTATGATTTATTTACCTAGACACCAAAAACTACGGAGCGCACCACCTAGACGTCGTCATCAGCCACCCTGTACACCTACACACCGCCCTTGAATGTATTTACGCCTAGACACAAAAAAAACACGGTGCACTCCACCTAGACGTCGTCATCGCGGCTACCCTGGCTACCGCTACTGCGCTATTTGATATTAAATAAAAAACATATAATGAAATCACACCCGTAGTCCTGCTGGTCGGTATATGTGTGGTCACATTAGTAATCCCACCGGTCTGTGTAAGTATGTGGGAAAGCAATATGTGCGGCTAAATTCACGGTATTAACACTATCCGTGTGCGGCCAACTTCATGGTCGGAACATGTTGGGCTGAAGAATGCCAAAAGGGATTTTAGCATTTTTGTTGAGACATGCTTGTTTATTGTAATAAAAGCTGCTTTCTTGTCCATATTTCAATTGAAAATCATAGTTAAGCATACAAATATGATTATACGCCAAAAAATTTTAGATACAATAATGTAAATATTTGTATTTATTAAATTAAAAATTTGAAAATCCAATATAGAAGTAAATAGTGTCGCGGTCGCCGCAGGCTTCTTAAACTCTCCTTCGTGGCGCTACTGCGCCACTTGATCGTTTAAGTAGTCCTTATCATGAGTATCCTCAGCATCATCTGATCTGGACTACATCCGGAAATTTTCATTTAGCAGTTTTATACATCTAAACTTGTACTATTAGTGTATAAAAAAAATTATATTTTTCTGTTTTAAATAAGAGATAAGTATGTTTGTACGTACGTACGTACAGACGCACGCTACTTTGCTAATGTTTATTGTTAATGTTTGCAAAAACAAATTATTTTATAATTACAATTTAAAAGAGAGATGTATTTAGGTGTTTACATGCAAAGATTACAATCGATGTTGGAAAATTAATTTTTGTTGAATATTTTCACGAAATATAGGCATGTTTACAGAAAACATCGTTTTCCAAAATTAAAATTATATATTATTATATTATATTATACATTATATTAAGCATGAACACTTTTTCTCCGGTTTTCCGATTCTTTGGTCCTTCAGGGTTACACTGTCTATATTTTTTAATTTTATTAGTATTAGACCTCTTTGTAATTCGCATCTTATTTGAACCTCTTTTACAAGTTTACTTATGTAACAATATCGACTTAAGGGTAACAATTTCAGATTCGTCTCACAGATTGCCCAAGTGAACAGCGCCCCTCCACTGAAATCCATAAAGTCGACAAAATAACAAGTTTGTAGCACAAAAAGTTCAAATGTAAAACAGTATACATCTCAATTTTTTACTCGAAGTTTTTGAATAAACTTAACCTAACAGTAAAAAGCATAAACTGCACAGCTTTTCCATTCAGTCAGTTGAGGCACTGCAAACTATAATATCCATCTTTTCAACAAGAAACTATATTAATGCTTAGTCCGCTATAGTACAACGATGACGTATATGATCCTTCGAACGGAAAAGTAAATTTAAAATAATATAGAAATTATATTCTCCGAAAATTTTCATGTTTTACCGACCTCTCCGCTTCAGAGGGCGAAAACAGACTGAGCAATAGAAGCACTGTCCTGGCTATTTATATACAATGCTGCACATGCGTAGACTGCATATACAAACATCGAGGAAATGTAACATAACAGTGCTTGCTTCTTCGAAAATATCCATAATTTCAAAATCATGTTCTAATAAACCCATCGCAATAGCAGGGTCTTTATATGTACTGTAATTTATGTCTTTCATGATCTTTAGGTGAAACTACATTTAATCTACCAATTGTAATATTTTTCGTTACATTTTTTCTCTTTTGCCATATTTTTTTGATTTATTAAATATATAATGTTTTGGAATATTTACGTACTTCAAAGATTCTGCAAAATCATCAATTTTATGCAATTCAAACCAAGCTGTTGTTGTTGGTGTTTGCCAACTGTTTATTGCACTTTTAATTTCACTCATTCCAAATATCTTATAATTTTTGTGTTTTTAATGTACAGGCATATTTTCAAATTTATGACCTTTAATATAAATTAGAAATTTTTGAAATCGCCAAACTGCTTCTTTTGGACTAACAAGGAGGCATTGAGAAGTCCGGGTCTTGGATTTTGATGAAACTTGGTGGGATGGCTCATTTTATAGTCTAAATAGGGTAGATAAAGCTTTTTAGGCCAATACGTCTTCTATCAAAAGTTACAGCTATATAAATTTTCAAATTTTTAGTATATTCAACAATAAATCTAATACAATGTCACTTTTTCATTAATACGCTTTGTCACGCCCTTATACCACTACTCACTTTTTTGTAACCAAATACATAATAGTGTATACTATTTCATGTAAGGATCCGTTGTGTACATAGTTTATATTTATAAACTGGAAAGATATACAGAAATCCGTTTCAAAATAAAAAAAGCCACAATTTCTCATAATCGCTTACCTTCTTTAGATATTTTCTTACAAAATAACAATTACCTTTTTTCTAGGTAATTCCCTTTCTCTGTAGGTTAGGAAATTGGTAAATAATATGCTCTGAAAATTCTACCAATTTGATTGGAATATGGTCAACAACCTTTTGTGATTGAAAATACGCACCCCTTTTGAAAAATCTCACGTGAGATCTCAGGTGAGATCTTATGCCAAAATCTCATCTAATCAGTTTTTTTTATTTTTTACGCGTTTCAATTCATTTTTTGTCAATTAGTGGCTTTTTTGAAAAAATTTAAACTTAGAAAATCATAAATTTTGACTTAAAGTCCAATTTTTCAAAAATTTTCTATGTTTGAATTTTTTGAATAAGTCACTAATCGACTAAGAATGATCTAAGACGCGTAAAACAAGAACAATTTATTAGATGAGATTTTGGCGTGAGATCTAGTCTGAGATCTCACTCGAGATTTCACGTGAGATTTTTCAATAGGGATATGTAAAGATATTTGTTAAAATCAGAATTTATAAACTTGCACAGACTTCTTATACTCGATATAATAATCATTCATGACTTAACATTTGCTTTACTTGCAATAATTTTTATCATTAGTATTTACTTTTACAATTAAACAATGCTGCAGGACAACATCAATTCCAACAGGTCCACATTAGAGTACGTAAAAAAATGTAGTAGTAGTAGTAGTAGTTTTATTGATTCATACATACGTATTTACAATATAATACAAAAATATATATTCTCTCCGTACATCTTTTTTTTTCTATATATAATGATAATATCGTACACCTAGTACACCACTGTTTCCTTCTCTCTAGTCTTCCTTCTTCCTTCTCTCTTCTTCCTCATCCCTCATCTCCGCTTCTTTTACCTTTTTTATTCTACCCTCTTCCTCTATCCATTCGTACATCTTACCCTCTACTCTCACTTTGATGTTCCCTCTTTTCATTAGTTCACCCCTTCTATTTGCCTCCTCCATTCTTCTTTCCCTTTCTAATATCGCCTCTCTTTTTGCCCTTCTCTCTTCCCTGTTCATCCACTGCTCTACTCTCACCTTGTCCTCTTCGTTGATCTCCTCTCTCCTTTTCCAGATTTCCTCCATCTCCTCTCTTGTTTCGAATATTATTTTCTTCGTATCGCTGTTGGATGTCTCCTCCAATTCCCAGTTAGTCCCTGCTAAAAAAACATCTAGCCAGTTCTGCAATACCTTGCTCTCGTCCCAGTTTGCTCCCTTATGTATAATTACTCCTCTCTCCCAGACTTTGCTTCTTCCCTCTTCTGTTCTCTTTCTTTTGCTTGCTGAAACCAAGCTAACCTCACTTTTCAGTTTCATTTTGCTTCTCTCTTCCCGTCCTTTTCTCTCTTTATCTCTTCGACCCATTTCCTCCAACTTCTTTATCTTATCCCTCATCTCTTCAACTACCCTTTGCATCTTCTCCCTTTCTCTTCTTTCTTCTCTCACTTTTCCTTTCAATATCTCCACGCCCCCTTCCAGATCCATCAATTTTCTCTCCACCGTTTCTCTTTTACCCCTCTCTAGCTGCATCTTCACCTTCCACTCCTTTACCTCCTCTTTTATTTCTCTCATCTCCCTCTCCACTTTTCTCTCGAAGTGCGGCATCTCTGCTATCTGGCTTTTTCACCTTTTTATCTCCTAATCTCGTTGACTAATCTTTTCTTTATAACCTCTTTACGCTATTATCTGCACGTGTTTTCCTTTCTGATCTATATGTTCCCTTCTCTATTCCGTCGGTTCCCTCGTTCTGCTCCTTTCTTCCTTGCCGACCTTTCTAGTCTCTTTTCTTCTCACTTCTGGGAACTTTTCCTTGGAGTTCCCTAGGTGGGTCACGCGCGCTTTTTGAATCTGCTCTCGGTTCATTTTTTCTTCCTTCCTCTTCTTTATTCACCTTTCTTCTTTATTCTGTTACCTTTTCCTTGTTTTTCCTTTTCCATAAAATACTACTAAGACTCCCTATAAGGCTTCTTTTGCCTCCGCAAATTTCTTCCCATTTTTCCCTGCTATCTTTGTCTCCTCACAGTCTTCTATTACGTGTTTCAGCGTCTCTTCTTCTCTCCCGCAGATTCTGCATTTCCTATCTTCCTCCTTTCTCCAGTAGTGATTGCCTCTCGTTTCGCTTCCTAGTCTGAACCTTGCTATCTTTTCCAGTGCCCCTCTCCTCCTTTCTCCTGTCTCTCCTAAGTATTCCGGTATTTCTCCTTGTTCCATTAGTAGTTTTCTTACCTCTTCTGCATATTTCGAACCTCTTATTTCCTCTCTCCACTTCTGCCATTGCGTGTCCTTGTTTATCCTCTCTATCTCCACTTTCCTGTTATATTCTTCCATCGATATACCGCATTTTTCTAGTTCGCTTCTTCTTACATCCTTATCTCTTCCTCTCCTCATCTCTTTTCGTCCTTCTTTTTTCAGTAAGTTCCAGCATTATCTCAACAAGGAGTTTTCTTTTGCCTTCCTCAATTTCCCCTCATATCTCACTGCCCTTTTTGTTGCTCTTGTTTCTATTTTGAAACGTTTCGTCTCCCAATGGATAATGTGCGCTGGAGTTGTCCACTCCAGTTTAAGAACCCATTTCATATATTTTCTCTGGATTATCTCCAGTTCTTCTTGTCCTTTCCAGCCCCAAAGTAAAAAAATGTAATATCTTTAGATCTCGTCACCTTATACATATCTACACTATATTAACATTTTATATTTGTTTTTTTTTTTGTAAAAACCCTCTAAAACTCGTAAAAACAAACAAATTAAATCTATTTTACGGTAGAAATGTTCTTTTATTATTAGCTTTAATTAATATTATTTTTTGTAAGATTTAGTTAATACTGTCATCAAATAATTACAAAGAGTTTGAAAACATTTTGTTAATATTCAAAATTTATTTCTATTTTATTCTATAATTTTAAAGCTGGTCCTGCGTACTAGTAGCTATAACTACTTTTATAGAATGTTGAATATATTCATTTATACTCGACGGTAATTAATTCTTATGAAACGTTTCCCAAGTCGTGCTTTCGATTGGTTAGAATTTATCAATCTGGCAATCTTCAACTTCTAGAAAAACAGAAAGTCCGATCGAATTTTTCTTTCGGTAGAACGATTCATTAAACTTAACACTACGGCGCTACAGACTTGATTTTTCATTTGCAAGCCTTATTTAAAAAGTTTTATGTAAAATTAGATTTTAAGGTTGGCGCTGCATTCGCATGAGTACAACGAAGTACGCGTAAACATCTGTTCGTATTTCCAAGATTTTAGAAAAACAAATCCCGATCAAAATTTTCTTTTGGTAGAACGATTCATTAAACTTAAGGTAGTTTACTCAAAAAATTAATATTCTTACAAATAGCTGCAATTTTGTAAATATATCCTATTAAGTTCCCTCTATAACGTGGAAAAATTTTTAACTCCCTAACCGGTACGATTTTTTAAGATATTGGGTCTTGAAGTTGTGTATTTTAACATGGGAAGCATAGGCTAAGCATAAATTTAGTGTAGTTTAATTACGAAGAAAATAAATCTTACATCTTTTTCAAAAACTAGGTAATGGTGTAAAATCATAATACAAATCAAGGAAATAAAAATTTGATAGGGCAAGCGGTGCTTTTTGAAAAGTTACAGCAATCGAAAGTTTCAATTCTATGCTATCAGAATATCTATATATGCGCGCAGTGTTTCTCACTTTTCTAAGTTTTGAGGATATTTGATGCTCTCAACACTTTCTATCAATATTTTGATATACAAAACTAAAAATTCTAGAGTTTTCACACTGCATAATATTTAAAAAAATTAATTTTCTAATTCAACCTTGAATTGAGCACCACTTGGCCAAGTGAACTACCTTAACACTACGGCGCTACAGACTCGGTTTTTCATTAGCAAACTTTATTCAAAAAGTTTTATGTAATAGAAAAACAGTGTTTTTTAGGACGACATCCCCTTAAAGATCATAATAAATAAATTGTTAATCACGAGCAAAGCGAGCGTTTTTTGCTAGTATACTAACATAAATATATCTTATTGAATACTAAACTCACCTTATTTACCCCTCTAATAATAATTTATATAGTAATCTGAAAGTAAATAACCATAACATAAATTTGTTCTATGCGTGCTTATCATTTATCAGTTATACCATAATTCCTTTACGTTCTGTTATTGTTTATTTGTTAATTTATTTTCTTTTTTGAGGGCTTCTTTTTAGTTAAACTTGTTACAAGCAGAAAAGAACAGCCACTTTTACAAAAACACTGATGAAATATAATACTATCCTATGGAGGGGAGGATAAGTAAGCTATTTTGTACGCTCTTTTTAACCTGATTTTTAGATTTACCCTAGTGGAAATGGATTTTGTGCCAAAGTGTGCCATAGAGTGCCATAATGTTCCGAAGAGTTCAAATTCGGAAATTTGTTACACTTTGGTATACCTTGGTACACTTTGGCACACTATGGCACACTTTGGTACAGGTTGGCACGCATGAAATTTTCGGGAATTAAGGACTTGGAAAATTATTGGTCGAAATCCGGAAAACTTGAATTCCCGGCGGATTCCATTGTAGGGGCTGTTAATTAATAATTGGGGATATTATTTAAACATTACTTTATTGCTTTTTCTGAATTTTAGATTGTTATTAACTTTTTTCAAACATTTACGGCGGACAGCAGCTTTAAGGCATTCACGGGCAATTGTTAATTAATATTGTAAAAGTATCAAGTATCTAACGCTGCTTGAAGTAGATAAGCCCGAATGTATGTATTAACTGTAACGACCCGACTAGAAATGATGTTGTGGCGTCCACAAGTAATCATGTGGCCGTCATAGGGTTCCCCGACTTGGCCCCTACTTGGCATGTAATGGTGCCCGTAACTGGAGCTAAAGTACTGCCACAGGTAGATGGTTTTATGACCTCACTGATAGTCAGTGCTCGTTGCCTCTTGCAGTCGTTTTCATGCGGCACCTAACCTAGCTAGTGCTGTCTCGTTGCATTCCACTTCTCAGCTTTGTTATTTCGGAGCAGTTCATTTATTATAGCATTTTCCAGCTTTTCTTTTAATTATAATGAGCGATGCAGTATATTAAAAGGCTTAATGCTGCAATAGTACGCATCGAAATAAAAAAAAGTTAAAAACTGAAGAAAGTCAACAAGTTGTATCTGATGCGACGTTGCAAACGTCGCAGCCGCGTCGATACGAGGAATCTTGGTTGATGCGGCCAAGCCCTCAGTGCGCGGAAGAAACAAGCGAGTCGGCTTGTTGTTGTCGGTGCCGGACTGTCCTCGAGTTCGAGGAGCGGGCTTGCTAACCGTCAACGTCGGCGTGAGAGTGAGCATCGTGGCGCGAGAGCGAGCCGCGTCAGTGTGCGCGCTGATTGGTCCTCCGCATGTCGCGAGTCATCAGCGGACGCCGATGAGTTGCTTGTTGTCCGCGCGGACTAAGAGCCAATCTGGAGCTAGCAAAAAGCGCGGGCCCGACGGGCGCGAGGAGAGTGAGCGCGAGAACAAGCGGAAAATCCGCCAGTTCTCTCCCGACTGTCGACGAAGCACGTCGACGTTTGAGAGTTAGTGTCCTCCTCCGTTATGAGGAGAATTGGGAGAGTCTCCTGAGAGTGTGAGTGAGTTACAGGTGCAGCGCGTTGGCACTAGGAAGTGCCAACGCCCGGACGAGCCAGCGACCGTCCTGATCAGCACGAGAGGAAGAAAGCCAGCCCGCCGGCCATCACCATCCAGAGGACCAGAGCAGCCAGCAACATCGGCGTGGGAGAGCCGACGAAGTCAGCCGCTAATTAAGAGAGAGAGAGAGATCACACTGGCTGCACGGCGACCGGCGAGAGCTCAGTCGAGCGCGCGTACGTGTGCGAGCGAGAGCCGATAGTGCGTCCACGTGACGCCACAGGCTACGGCTTTGGGGGCTATCGTGCGTACGCGAGATTTTAGATTTTTATTTAGGTTAGATGGTATTTTTTTTTGACGTAGGACTCAAATGGTCCTTTAAGCCACAGCATAGTACATATATTTACAGCTTATAAGTACCCATGGAATTACGGCACATGTATAATTAACATTTTTCTAAATAAAATAAAAAATACTTAAAACTTAAAACTACTAATATGTACAAAGAAGAGAAAAGATGAAAGAGAAGGAGAGAATTAACAGACACGGATCCGAGCATTACAATTTTCGCTGCTCGTTTACACACCAGTATTACGCTTTTTAAAACTCTTCCATGCCTTCGAGTCGAAGTGGCGATGTTGAGTCGCTGACATGTTGCTAAAATAAATAATCTCGCAGTTTATTTCACCCATTTTACCGACGAAGAAAAAATAATAATAAAATTACGTTTTCAAAACATAGGATTGCAGATAATAGTTTTGTCGTACCGTATCATCCATATTTATTATTACTTTTAGAATGTCATATTAATGTAGAAATATGTAGTACAATTAAAGCTACAGAATATTTGTTTAAATATTTTCATAAAGGTCCTGATACAGCTCTTGTGAAATTCACAGATGAACATATTCCCGGTAATAAAGACAATGTAAACGAAAATAACGATACTCGCTTCGCTCGGACAGTAAACTCTCACCCATGAGAATAATCGACTTTACTCTCGTGTTGCATATAGTGCTTTATTCACGACTAAACTGTGTAGCCACCTTATTTCTTGAAAAGTGGGACCTACAACAGCTAAATTGACTGAATTAATACAATTTTTTTTTAATATTTAAAATATTCAAAATTAAAAATTTTTTTTTTATAATTATTCTACTTGTTAACATTTTTTCAAAATTTTCAAAATTTTTTTCAAATTTTCGAAAATTTTCAAATTTTGCGGGAATAAAGACTTATTTTCAGAAAACCAGATCATATCTGCACAGATGATTATTCGCAGCATCACATTTATGCAGACCAAATCTGCACGTTACATCTTGTGATATGCGCGAATACATACAGCAATCTTCATTTCTCATTTACAAACAGATATTTTCAGAAAACCAGATCATATCTGCACACATGATTATTTGCAGCATTTCTTTTATCCAGACATAATCTGCAGATTACGTCTTGTAATATGCGCGAATACATAGAGCAGTCGTCATTTCTCATTCACAAACAAATGTCTTAAAAATCCAGATTATATCTGCACAGATGATTATTTGCAGCATTTCTTTTATCCAGACCAAATCTGCAGGTTACGTCTTGTGATATGCGTGAATATATAGAG
>JAZHPH010000275.1:113260-139720 GCA_037356405.1 Nasonia oneida | reverse complement strand
GTTCGGATGTTATCATGCCGTTCCGGAACTTTTCAGACACCCTGTATGTAAAGATATGTATAACATACATATACAACTACCGCATAGAAACACAAAGTCTAAAATGATAAAACTTTAATCTTGCTTTTGTATTAAACGTAACACTATGCCTCATACTATAAAAATACAAATGTAAATCATTAAGTCAATAATATATGATTACTACATGACAGAATCGACTTTCTTAAACGAATATCAAACAAGGTACTTTTACTAAATTATAATTTATGCATTTTATACATTGATTAAATTGTAAATAGATTATACATAGCAGATTATAACACTCATAAATAACAATCATTATTGCATTAAAAAATGAATAATAATAATAATAAAAATTAAAATAAGAACAATATTTTAATCACAATTTTAACCGTAAACAAATTTTTACGCAATTTTTGACTATGATGAAATATTAATGACATGATACTATGCAATAAAATGCAACAAAATCATTAATATACAAGATAAATAATAATCTTTTTCAACACGCGCATGAAATGAGCGATATCAATAAAATTTGACATGCATATATATTTTTGGACTCTGAATTCGGGAAAAACAGTTATTTTTTAATTTCTTAACTATATTTTTTTATGGCCATTTTTTGATTTTTAAAAAACACTATTTTGCGTTTCTTCAATCATCCCATTGTTACAAACAATTCAGCTATAATGCATTTGAAAAAGAATAAAATTACCTACTTTTGCCCATTTGGTCCTCGGGATCGACCGCTTTGTTCGGCAGATAAAATGAAAAAGGTGATTTTTTTTTAAATATGTATATCTGAAACTAAACATCATAACCTTACGAAAAAAATTATGTCAATAGGTCACGTGTCAATCTATATTCTATTAAAATTTCAAGATTTGAACACTTATTTTTTCAGTCATAAATCAAAAACTGATAAAAATTATTTTGTTTTGTGCCTTGATTATGGACGTAAAAAGTCCTTATTGCACTTGAGATTATAGAGTAAAGTAAATATTTTATGTGTTTTGGCTAAGTTCATTACATAGCTTTCAAACCCCTATGGTTCTTACTGATTTGTGATACACGTAGAAAATCTTTTTACAAACTACATGATTTGTCATCTCCAAACGTCAGTATGAGTGTTGATTTTGAATCAGAGACTGACTCACCTTCGGTTTCAAACACGGATGCACCTATGCAAGATGATCTTACAGATATTTTCCTTATCTGATCTGATCTTACAAAATATTTCTTTCTATGGGTTGCTAAATGTGGGAAGGGGTTGGGGGTGTAGGTAAAAAAGAGGGATGAAATAAATCACTTGAGAGCAATAAATTCTTTTGCCACAAAACAGTTTTATTTGCTGAAGTCTTTGCACAAGTTGTCATTGGACACGAGCCGTGTACTTGCAGCATTAGGCTGTTGGAAGAGGGGCGAGGTACAGCGCTGAACGCGGCCTCCTTATGTGCCCTCCGCGACGAATTTCGAGGTTAAAATAAGATTCAGCGGCCCCTTAAACTCCCATACCGATACTTTAAACTGATTTAAAATCGTTCATTGCAGTAAAATAGTTTTGGTGGTTGTATAATGTCCGCCATTTTGGATCGGCCGTTTTGGATTTAAAAATTTCGAGGTTAAAATAAGGTTCAGTGACCCTGAAAACCCCCATATCGATAATTTAAACTGATAAAAAATCATTTGTTGCGGTAAAATGGGTTTGGTGGAGGTATAATGTCCACCATTTTGATTCCGCCATTTTTGATTTTGGAATTCCGTCAGCACTGTCAATAATATGTCCTATCATGAGTTGTACATGCTTTTTGGTGGGATATTTCACAAATTAGAACATTTTTACTATTGCTTTTGTTGAATGTGCTATGAAAACGTGGGTTTCAGGCTCCATATTTTATGCGCCACATTGGATTTTTGAAAAGGCCAGAAATTTTTCAAAAGCCCTTGACCAGACGATCATTTTGAGACCTCAAACGTCTTGTTAGGTTAACCCAAATTTTGGGTGCACTGATGGTCCGGTTGACGTGAAACGTCCCATATATATATATATATATATATATATATATATATATATATACATCAGTATGACATATAGTACATGAGTACTGCCAATCTTTGCGCAGATGGCTTGCTTAAGCGCAGTAAAAATACTTTTTGGAAATATATTGAATTCAAATTATATTTCATTAACATATATTGTATGTTTATTAAAACAATACATTTAAAATTTTTGAATTATAATTTTAAACTTTTTCGACGATTTCATCTGTTTCAGATCCACAAGATTTGGAACCTGATAATTTGATTGATTTGGTATTCGGAGTTCTGATATACGACACTGTGTATGAATAATGCAAATGGTGAATCAACGTTCTAAAAGAAGTGGTGTAGAGTAAAAAATAAAGTCTCAAGACATTCACTTGTTTTTTTTTATTAGAAAAATAATAAAATATACATTTCTCTTTTGTTTATAATCTTTGTTGTACATAATATACTAGTTTTATTATTGAAAGTTTATCAATATGATTATGTATAATTAAAGAGGAATGTGAATGAGTCGTTGATGAATGAGTCGTTGATGAGAGATGGTCCGTTGCGGCGATACCCAGCACATGACAGGGCCTCGATATCTTGGGAACAAGTCCAGCCCTCGATCCGTGAACGCCTAAAGACGACTCCTCGAGTATTTCGTATAACAGAAGCTAGTCTAATTAAAATTATAGATATACACGAATAAAGGCTATCCGTTACATTAAGCCAGGCTGTAGATCACTATATCTAGTCGCTCTCGCGCGTGCTGATCGTATTCACACCACATAAAGTGCATACAAAATCGCAAGCAACCCATCGGAAAATCCTATGAGCCTCATGCCTGGTCGCCATTGTCTCATGTATATTTTGTATGAGGTTCATAGGATTTTCCGAAGGGTCCCTTGCGATTTTTGTAAAATGAGCACTCTTTCCTATATATCTCACTTGCCTTAAATCCGTCTATTTCGTTCAAAAAAGCATGAGTTTAAGGTATTATTTCTCAGTGTGTTTCATGCAATAAACTCAAGTTCGTTTTCTCCGTGTACGTGTAAGAATTTTACTATCATGAAGTGAATTGCATTTAACATATAATTGGGGTGCTTTATTGTTGTGAATCTCTTTGTCTCTTTCAGATTACTAAACATTGTTTATTTACATTATTAAACTTTACTCTACTAATTTATTTGTCACAAGTAATTTTAGATTACGTAGTATTATTTTGTTGAATTTCTTCTAAAAATCATTTACTCTATACCAAGTATTATTCAATGTTACCATATTTGTGTAATGCCCCGAATGAATGCTTAAACCATGATGAAAGATTGCATTAGCAACTTTATATATTTTGTTATCTATGTATAAATTTGTGTTAGAAACATTTTTAATTTTATATTCAGTCAGTTTTATTATATTTTTTGATGCATTGATCCTAAATAATATTAATTGTAGAATAATAATTTTATTGCTAGTAATATTAACTCTCATTTTATGTTGTAATTTAGTTTGACAATTACTACAATGTTTTTGCCGTAAGTTTTAAAATTGTCTATATTATCATTAATGCTTTCTTGTAATTCGAAAGTTTTTTTATTAAAGGTATCGATAATGTGATTATAATATTATTGGTAATTTCTTGTCTAACATTTTTACAATTTGGGCACAATCTTTTAATAATATGTTCATGTTCTATAATAAGTTTTAATAATTTAGATTTATTAAAGCTTAATATATCAACATTGTTTTCTTCATATAGTGTAAAAATTTCTTTCAAAGTCTTCTTCTTAAAAATTGTAACTATATTCTCTGAATGTATTACAGTGTAATAAAGATTGAATGGTTGCATTGGCATAACATGATACATGATCGTTATTTGGTAACCCTGTTGAAAATAATGACGTCATTTTATGACGTAATTTTCACATTTAAAATGTAAGCTTTATATTTATTAATTTCTTTAACATTAGTAAATTTATTTTTGTATTTATTGTTATTCTCATTAAAATTTTGACTATTCAAATATTTTTCAATAAAGCTATCTTCTAAATAAGCATCATAATTATAATCTCCAATTATAATTAAGTTATTGCTATTGTATTTATTTATTTCGAATGTTTCAAAATGGCTCAAAAATGTTTGTTTATCAACTGAAGGTGATTTGTAACCAGCTAGAATATATGTGTTATTAATATTTATCATGACTATATCAATATGATGAGAAATGCTATTTTTACACAAATTATAAGTAATATGTTTTATGATATTACAGTTTAATTCTTTTTTTGCAAAGCAAATAATTCCTTTGGAAGATTTTATATTATCATCTGATCTATATATTATCTTGTATCCTATTATATTAAACGTGTCCGAAATTTTTGTATAAGTTTCAGAGAAAATCAAAATATGAGCTTGAAAATACCAACAATCATTAATAATATAATCAAAATTTTTGTTTAAAGACCTAACATTTTGATAAACTATTATTAATTCATCTTTTTGAATAAATTTTGTAAATGAAAATTCAAAGTTTTGTTTATTTTTAAATTGTTTTCTTTTGTATTCGTTATAATATCAATCGCAGGAATTGGAATTAAATTTAAATTTATGTTTAAATTATTCATCAGTTCTTTATACTTTGTCTTCATTTTTAATCCTATTTTTATGTTTCCTCCAAAATATAACCAAATGAGTTTTGGTGTATTATTTTCATCGAAAGTAATATGCTTTAAAACACTACAAGCTCTATTGACTAAGCCATCTTCAACATCAATATTTGTTGTGATCATATATTTTATTCCAATTTTTAACATTACTTCAGCGTCTAATCCACCGCATTTTTGTCCCTTTGTGTTTGTTGTTCCTGCTCCTTGTTTTACGACATCGACAGTCAGTGATAATTTGCTTTTTAATAATTTCTGTATATGCTTTTTTCTATCTTCTTTCAAACTTTTATGTTCTGGAGATAATGCTTGTGGTTTTTTAAGTCAGAACTGTATGCAATTTTTAAAAGGTATTCCATGGAACGTATCTTACAGTGCAAACTTGATAGCCCTAGTTGATAAAATTCTTCTAAACATGGTCGACTTCTTACGTAATTTATAAATTTTGGACCTACTCCGCAAATGTTGCAGGAGTTTGTTACTCTTTGTCCTGTTAAAGAATTACAAACTTTACCATGAATCATAGTGCATTTAATGTCATAAGCTACTTTAAATGACAAATCATCGATTTTAATAGAACTTTCTCGCACTTTTTTTAATTCACTTGTATAATAATCATATAGGCTTTTTAAGTATTCATCAGTATCTTTTCTAAATTTAAATTTGACTGTCCGACACGTATGAACCGAATTAGGTGTACTAATAGCTCCAAATAACTCTAACTTCCATGTGTCCATTTTTGTCTTGTTGTTTGCTGCCCGGAAGCACCATTCATTCCCCATTTTCCAATTAGTAATAATGTCTCATTTTAATAAGGTACGATCCATCTGTATTAGTATTCTCTTTACTGTATGAACTAGTAAGGAAATGAAGTCTACTTCAGCGCCAGAGTCATTTACTTCTATACCATCAGGATAACAAAGTCTTTTTGCTTCGTTAATACTATCATAGGGCATTAATATTTTACTTTCACAAATCCTTTCAAGATGAACGTTTAAATGTTGATATTTATTTTTAGAAAGTCTAGTATCTGCATACATAGCTAATGTTAGATTGTTAGTGTTCTTATGACTCTCAATCTCAGTTTCTGAAATTTGTGCAATCTTTCTTTTAAGCGCTTTGGCTAATTCTTCAGCACTATACAATAAAGAAATATCAGAAATACGTCTTCTTTTCGTAACATCAGATGCTTCCTCACAAGACTTTCGCGTACGGCCTCCATTATGCTTGATACTATCATCTGACTGCTTTGATTCGGTTTCAGCTGCTGCAGAACTTCTTCCAAGGCTTGTTAAATTAAAAGTTATCGTAAATTTTTTTTTAAATACTGACTGTACTTACTACCAAAAGCATCTTTTTTGCGAAAAACATTTTGCCATTGTTTTTTAAAGTTGGGTAAAAATATTTTTATTATTTTTTGTCTGATTAGTTGCAATTATTCTTCAGAAAATGAATTTTTAGATTTTATACTAGTCATCAGAATTTCTTCTTCACTTGTATTATTGTTGATTTTTCTATTAAACAGTAAGTTACATAGTTCTTAATTTTTATGGAAAAACTCATGATTAGTAGGTATCGATATCAGTATGGTATTAAATAAAGAAATTTATATCAATGAATACAAATCAAAAATAGCAAATTGATGAATGTAAATTATTGATTAGAGATTGCAAAAAACATAAGAGACATAAATAAAGTTGGTAGGATGTAAAAATATTAAAAAAATGCACTGCTATAATGAAAAGTACGAAAATTAACTAAAGAATGATTCATGTAATTTAAATATCAACATGAATGTTGCCGTATTTATTGAATAATGAATAAAACACTAAAACTGCAAGCACAACTATTGTCTTAAATAATAATAAAATTCATAAATTTATAGTATTTACAAAATGCATCTATTGAGAAGCATTTCATTTAAAAAAATTGTATGATTAATGAAAAAAAATGTTGGATTACAATGCTGTATTACTGTGTTGAATTACACGAATTGCAAACTCAAACTTACCTGTAAAAAGCATTATAAATATAGAAAATTATATTATTATTAGTATCTCACAAAGACAAATTTGAATATGTATATGTAATGCTTATGCGTGAAAGCATAATAACATGATAATGATAATGGATAAATTCAGAATTATAATTAGTTTAGTTAACCGAGAACTATGCTATATAAGTTAGAGGAAGATCAACAAAAGTGACATTATTTTACGATTTACAAACCTGTAGGAAATTAAAAATTTTCATAATTTATTTTTTTTCAAATCCAATTAAAAGCTTAAAAGTATGTAATGTTTGATAATAAGAATTGACAAATTAATAACTTTAGCTCAGTAAGCAAATGAATGATTATATTTAAGGTATTACATAAACATCTTTTTTTAAATATCGTACTTTTAACAATAAGTAACTGATACACTTTTTAATTTTGAATAAAAGAAACAATTAAAAATTTTCACAAAACAATATTTTATGATAGTGAAATCTTTTTACAAATGATTAGAACAGATTTTTTTTTAAATAATCTAGTCAAGAACAAGTTAATTAGAAATTAATTTTTGTTGCTTTGGGGACGTTAAAATGTACATTTTCTTATAAAAAAGTAGTTGATTAAACTTCTTCTACCCAGAGCTAGGTGTGTAAGCCTACTTAGGGGTTAGTAGGGATGGTTTATGAGGGTTGTAAGGGTATGTAGGAATAAGGTGTATCGGGGTTGAGGTAGGCTAGCCTATCTGAGTATAAAATATATATTTCCTTATAAATATGTAGTTGATCGAACTCGTTTTATCCAGAATATGGTGGTTTAGCCTGCTTAGGGGTTAATAGGGGTGGTTTCTACCCCTAAAATGTGAATTTCCGCAGTGCTACAAGAAAGCAGACATGATTACGAGTATTTAAAAAAAATGATTTCATTTGGATTAGATTTACTGCCTCGCGCGTAGTTTTGATCGTTTCCGCCCACTCGCGCCGCCTCACTCATTCTCCGTTTACGTCTCCTCTTCCTTCTATACCCGTTGTAGTTAGTCTCGCAAATTTTCCGCTGTCGCAGGATTGCGCGCTACGTGACGTTGCGATATCGAGAGCCCTGAAAAGAGCGGCCCTGATAACGTGCTCAATAAATACATGATCAAGAGTTAAGTATGAATTTGATTTTTATAGATATATAGCACGGAGATGCCTCGCTAGCATAACGGGCGCACTCGAGTCTCAATCCCCTATGGCTGCTGCTATTATTCACCAGATAATCAGAGAAAGAGAACGAGAGAGAGAGAGAGAGAGAGAGAGAGAGAGAGAGAGAGAGTTTTAACCTCCAATCCCTTTACTCGTATCGTTTCATGCAGTTACACACACGCACACACACACATAAATAGCCCTACAAATTCAATTTTCATATAATACCGTCATGGCTTCTCTCTTTTTGCGACGGTCACTTTTCATTTTTATTTTGCGATGCAACAAATTTATTAATGCATGAAAATTTTGATTATATCAAGACAAATGACTTTTTCATTTGTTTTAATAAATATTTTCAATTCTTTTGTAGTTTCGCAAAGCCAGAGATTCTAATCCATTTGACTACTCGTCTTTTTTAAAATCTTTGGATAGTAAAGATTGTTCTATTAAGGAGGACACGATGGAAAAAGAATGTGAGGGAGAATGTGTATTATATTCAAAGACTTTGAAAAAGAAAGAGATGAATGCAAAAATTAAGGAGGTGATTAATAGCACAAACGAACCATCAATTCAATATGAGAATTTAAAAGTACAACAGCAGATGTTACTGAACCTCTTTGCAGATAAATAAAAAGGGACTTATATCAGGGACATTACAAAGCCTCTAAATGGGTTTGTATTGGACAATATTTATAGTCTTATAAGCCGAAAGGAAAGAGAACTACTTCCACGTATAAATAATTCAATGTTGTACATTGGATTAAAAAAGAGTTGCACTGTACTGCATATCGAAGATGATATAGTTTATGCAGTCTCAATGTACACTTGGACGGGGAACCCAAATTGTGGATAGTAATTGATAGAGCTTTCAGAGGAAAGTTAACGAAAATGTTTGCTGAGCATTTGACCAAATTTAAAAATGAATGTGTGTGTCCTCAAACCCTCGAGCAAAAGTTTTATATGATAACCCCATCATTATTAAAAAAATGGGGCATACCATATAAAATTGTTGTACGATATCCAGGGAATTTATTTTTTATTCGAAGTGGTGTGTACCACGCTGTTTTGAATTTAGGACGTTCTGTAGCAGAAGCTGTGAACATCGGCAGCGATCTTTGGAACGCTGAATATGATTCACCGGTTTGTAATTGCAAAGATAATAAGCGTAAAGAAGTTGGTAAAGATAATTCGATTGTTTATAATATTACTCCATTGAAACAAAAACTGCACTCATGCCTTGAAAGAAACTGTAACAAACGGTTTGAGTATAAAACTCAATTAACTCAACATATGAAAAAGGTACATGAATTAGTTGAACAATTGCACACATGTGATAAATGCAAAAAAGTATTTGCAAAAAAAAGCAATTTGAGTCGTCACATAAAGTTTCATGGAGTGGATCAATGAAACGGCACGTTGCTACTTGTGGTTCAGTTTGTACCGTTTGTGATCGAAAATTTACGTCTAAGAGATATTTGACGCAACATATTAATCACAAACATTGACATATTGTAAAATATTAATAATACAATTGAAATATAAATAAAACTTTTCGTTTGTAGTTGCCCTGTACTCAATTCCAACTTATTCAGATCCACAATATTTTGTATTATTTTTTAATTGCTCCTTCAGCAAAATAATCGTGATTGAAAATATTTAAAAAAGCATTAACATTGTATATTTAAATAATATTTTATCTATTGGAACTATAAATTTAGTTGGAGGAAGCTACGTGCCAATGAATTGAAAAAATTGAAATGAATTTTTTTTTCAGTGCAGCTTGGCATCAATTTTCCGAGTTGCTTAAGCTATAAACAAGGGTTTATAAAGTAACTTCTTAAGGTACAGGAGGCACAGCAGAATGGGCTTCGCCTGAGTGCTCAACCGGCACGTCCCCGTGCAGGGGCTGCCGTAGTTCAGCGCCCCTAACTATGATTATGACTATCACTACATTCCCTAAAATCTTTTATACACAAATGAATTGTCATTAAAATTCAACAGTATTTTTTGCTGCAGCAGATCGTGCAGCAAAAAAAGCTGCAGCTGCAATAAAAGTATTCGAATGAAAATGAGTAGTTTTATTTAATTTATGCAATTGACGAATCTGAAAAATCGATCTGTTTCATAAGAATACAAATTTCTTCTATAAAGCATGGTCAGTATAGTGAAAATACTATTTGATAACACAACCGATAATTAAAACAGGAAAAAAAGACGATGTTTCCTCTCATCGTCAAGTCTTACCCCATATGTGATCATATTTAATTATTTGATGTGTCATTATTAAATATACTATTAAATATTAGATGTACACTCGATGGTAGTTAAATCTTATGGAACCAATCAAAAGTATGATTTCAAAAACGATCTACGAGAATTAACTATTGTCAGGTACAAATGAATATATTCAATAAAGCCAACATTCTAAAAAAGTAGTTATAGCTACTAGTACACAGGACCGGTTTTAAAATTATAGAATAAAATGGAAATAACTTTTAAATATTCAAAACTGTTTTCAAACCCTTTGTAATTATTTGATACAAGTATATATTAACAAAATATAACGATTAAAATAATATAAATTAGAAAATTTTTTTATATACATTTATAATATAATGTAAATTTTAGGATTATAACAATCATCAAAAGGCGCAACACGCTTCAAGCGCCGCACTGGCAAGAAAGGACGAAGTACGGTTCAAGGCAGGGCGACCCTATATACTTTAAAACTGGGTTTTCTAGCGTTCAACAAAAATCTCGAATGCATTTAAATCGTTAGTATTGCGCTTATGCACAATCTGTTGGTATCTATTTAAAATATATTAATCTAATTTTTTATCTTTCATTTGAATATATTACGTTATCAACTTAATATTGCAAGTTGCAAATTTGCTTGGTAAATTTCTTTTCGTCAGAGTTTTTTCTCCCGATATTTTGTCTCCTCCGCTGACGTGACTTTTGGGCTGATGAATTATACGCCAGTAGTTACAACAGTTATAATCTAGTTTACCGACATTCGTCTGCTATTCGGTGACACGCGATTGTGTTATCTACATCTACACTATATTAAAATTTTGTATTTGGTCAATTTTGTAAAAACCCACCAAAATTCGTAAAAAGAAAAAAATTAGATCTATTTTACGGTAGAAATGTTCTTTGAACTTAAATAATTCAAGTTACCAAAAAAATGTATCAAATTTCAAATAGTTTTTAGCAGTAAAAGAACTTAAAAAATGTCTGTCCGTCCGTCCGTCCGGATTTTTTTTGCATTTATTTCACAAAACTTAATATATTTTATACATAAAAAACTATTTAATTGTCACGTCGTGTGACGCATAAACTTATTAAGAAAGAAAACGAAAACATAATAATCATCAGAATATGGAAATTAAACTTTCAAAAGAAGAATGCATTGCGTGCGCTGAAAGGTTTCGACACACGGCCGAATGCATGTCAGTGTCGAATCAGCGAAATGATAAATCAGCAATTCGTGACGTTGTAAGCGAGCGCTACTTTTTTATGTATAAATTTTCCGAAATTTTAAGTTTGTAAATATTGCAAAAATTACACTACGAACGAAGGTTTTAAAAAGCCTATACGCACTTAAACAAGCAGTTTTTCGTCGTCAGTAACGAGCTTCGTATCGTGCCGGTCCGACAATCGGTGACAATTATTTTAAAACTTAAAGCCGCCTAGCCGCAATTTTATATTTCTTACAAAGTCTAAATATACAGATTTTATAAACTACAAGTCTTAGTTCTTTTAAACTAAGTGAGAATATTATTTTACATTGAAACGAGATTTATTATTTACTTCCACTCCTAAAAATTATTTGAATAAACGATAGGTATTTACCGTAACAGAGATCTTGTGAGTTATATTCATTTACGAGAAAATCCAAACTACCCAGTACGAGTCTACAGCTGCAATCTACTCAACTAGTACACGGTTCAACGTAAAGGTAAGTTTCTCATTTATTTTACTAACAGTGAGAATGTTAGGCGCGAATTAACAATTTCTTACAGCCTCGCCACTACACATATCATTATGTTCCTATCTATTCAATTTAGGATAGTCAGGACGTAACAATTGGTTCCGATACTGAATAAAATCTAGCAAAGATTAATAAAAGCCTAACAATAAATTTGTTGAACCAATTAACAATTGGTTCCGATACGAAAAAATAAAATATAATTTGCTATAAAAATTAAATAAAATTCAATATTGAAAAATCAACTAACATCAAAGCGGCTACTAAAACAAAGTGCAGAAATAGTTAATATAATTGATGTAAAAGAAAATATAATAAAACAAAAGTATGATGTAGACAATAATAGAGATATAGCACACAATTCACAGAGTAAATCGATGAAAATTCCAATAATTATGACACCAATAAAAGGTTTAGCAAAACATAAAATTAGAAAAGATAGGCGGTATCAAAACAAAAATATTTATAAATATAAAATCAAGAGAGATTTGGGTCATAAAATAATAAGAAAGAAATGTAAATTAAAGAAAAATTTAAACAATAAATTTAAAAGAGGAATAAAAGATTATTATTATTTAATAAAGTATCATGCTTATTTATAAAAAGCAGTAAATGTTGAAGTTTCTGATAAATTTAATACATTTACATTTGTAATAAACAAGAAAAGAATAAAAATTGATCATATGTCGAATATTGGCATTATAAGTAACTGTATTGCTTATAATAAGTTACTTGATATGATTGCTATATCATTTATTCAGAAAATCATTATTTACAAGTTTACAGAGTGTATTTTAAAGCTACCATCTATAATAAATAAATTTGATTATAAATTAATACAGTTCAAGTTACAACCAATGGTATTTTAGCTTTTTTTCTCCATTATAAGTAAGCTACAAAGGCATATAAAATAATGAATGAGTAAAAATAATCGATAGAAGATTTAAGACAAAAAAAACAATCTATAATTTAATGAAAACAAATACTAATATAATTCTCTGTTTTAGAATAGAATGAATTTAATTCAACCATAATCATCAATAAGTTTCAAAACAGATCCCGCAATATTTCTTCACGAGGTCAAGATATACTCTTTTGGACTCAAATTCAAAATGCATCGCGTCATACATTATGAAATCTAGACACATCTCTACATATAAAGAAAACAAAAAAACAAGAAAACAACCTATAAATGTTAGCCATGAACAATAATTTATTTATAAAATAGTATCTTTTTAATTTAAAATTTTAATATTCCACTAAGCTGATAAAAAGAAGTATAAAATATATAAATTTTTACAAATAAAGTTATTTTTCATGGTAAAGTGAAGCATTTTTATGTAGATTTAAAAAATGACAATTTAAATGACAATATGAAATAATTCTATACATTTTGATAAAATGTACAAGAAATTATTTGCTACTTGAGGTGTTACGGTGTTACTATAACTGCCAGTTTTTAAAAGAAACGAAACTTGGCTTGTTAGACTGATAACACGGCGCTTAATCAAAATTACATTAATAGAAAATACATAGCTAAAGTAAATTTAAATAATGATAAGTTAATGTTAAGCTCGGGAACAGTATGTAAATTTTCGGAAAAACATTGTATCGATATGGAAGGACACACATTTTGGGAGGTTTTACCGCAGGGGGACTGTTTTAGAAACTCTTACGATATTGTATTTAAGGGAACAGCTGCAAAATATTTTATACACTAAATTCTAACGAAATAACATTATAATAGAGAATTTATACGTACGGAACATCCAAAATTATTAATTTCTGAAAAGAGTAGTTATATAAATGCGTATCAATTTGATAATGGTGTAGTTAGTAATAGAAATAGCGTAAACTTAGATTTATTTACGTATGTTAATTCAAAATTTGTATATGTAGAAAAGCATTTAAGGAAACAGTTCAATAATCTATATTTAAATGTAATAACAGAAAAGTGTGAACTTGAGAGAAAAGTAATCCAAAATTCCCTATCAATCGCCACCCTTTCCCCAGACGAATTCGCCTATAATATCATGAAGAAAACTGGATACATAGCAAGGATTTCAGGAGAAGTTGTTCATTTAATAAAATGTGTACCGAAAACAGTAAAAATACTACATTTAAAAGAATGCTACAATCAACTACCCGTTTCTTCAGGAAATGAAACATGGTTTCTTACGCCGAGAACACATATTTTGATAAAAAAAGGAGTTCATGTAAATTGCAACTCAATAATACCCACGTACTACAAAATAGCAGAAGAATGGATAAAGTTCACTCCAACACCAATTAAAACAATATCGCCTCATAGTCTGAACCCAAATACGAAGATCGGTTGGACCTTTGAATCTGTCGAGACTTTAGCAACGAGCGGAGTGTATTCTCAAGAAGAACTAGACCAACTACAACAGCAGCTAATGTTTCCCATGGAAAAAGCATCACTTTTAAATGTGATTGCTAGAGAGATGGCAGGAGAAAAAACATCTGGAGATATTTTCACCGAAAATACTCTAACACGACTAGCCGAAAGTACATGGCACATGCTCATTGGAAAACTGATTGCATGTGGTTCTTTTTCATCTTTATTCATCATGATTCTGATTATTTTACATATCGGAAAATTGATTATAGACACGATTGTTAGAGGATATACTTTACATACGATTTATGATTGGTCTATACACCTATTTGGAGCAATTTTCAGTTCAATAACACACTTGCTGACTACACTCGGAAATACGAGCAACATCCAGAGTCCTACGAGAAAAAACAAGAATAGATTTTATGAAGAAACAGAACTTCAAGAAATCAAAATTATCCCTCCTAATGAATGTGAATAGATTTTTTTTACAATAATAGATAAAAATAAGAACAAATCCTTAAATGTTTAAAAAAAATAGGATATATTTAGGCGGGGAGGGAAGCGAAATAATCGCTACATTGTCAATTTTTTTTATCTGTAACCTATATACTAGATTTCAAAGTGATAAGTAATTTAAAGTATTAAAAAATCAAAGGATAGGGAAGCTCGCAAGCTTTTAGGTTGTGGAGTCGAAAATTAAAGATGACACACTCTAGTTTTAATTCAACACTTGTAGCTTTATTGAGAGTTGTCGAAGCTAACACGTCCGAATCCTTCGACGGTTGCGACAAGATAGAAAAATGTTCGAATTGATATGCAAATTAGACGTACGCGTCAGCGTACTACTACGTTGATCAAACGCGACACTAATATAGTTGAAACGCGCGAAGATTTAAAAGGCTAAATCATTAATTGTACATTACATAAAATTTACATCACGCCACCTCAATTAAATGATTTAGTATCACATAGATTATTACATATACAAACATTTCTCCTGCTAGCAACTAACAATTCTTATCACAAAATAAAAAAATTTAAAAGAATACAAAACTCTAGAAACTTATTAACTAATTTAAAACAATTCAAAATATCTTGACTATTTCTTCTGTTCTTCTGCTCTCTTGATACCTACTGCCTCGATGAATTCTTTCAATTTTGCGGGTCCAGTCGCCTTGGTCAGTGCATCCGCCACCATATCTGTAGAAGGCACGAATTTTACTTGAATCTCCTTTTTCTCGATTTTTTCCTTTATAAATTGATGTCGAACATCAATATGTTTAGTCCTTGCACTGAACCGCGAATTCTTCGAGAGATCAATAGCTCCCTTGTTGTCACAAAAGATAACTAGTGGTTCATCAGGCTTCATAATCAACAGTTCAATGGCGAGTCTCCTGAGCCATAAAGCTTTCTTAGTAGCCGCCGATAATGCTAGGTACTCCGCCTCGGTGCTTGATAAGGCCACTGTTGATTGCCGTCGACTGTTCCAACTAACGGCTCCACCGTGCATAGTGAATACGTATCCCGAGATTGATCGTCTATCTCCAGGGTCTGCAGCATGGCTGGCATCACGATACCCAGCAAGTTGGCAATCACTATCTCTTGTGTACCTTAATCTCAAATCCTTGGTTCCCTGAACGTATCTGAGGACTCTCTTGACTATGCCCCAGTGTGACTCGTTAAAGCTCTGATTGAACTGACTAATCATACTGACCGTGTACGCCAAATCAGGTCTGGTTGCCTGTACCAAGTAGAGCAATGATCCAACTGCAGCCTGATATGATATAGAAGCTGCGTTGAAGTCGGTCTGTGACGTTGGACTTCCACTGGGACTACTTTTAAGTTCCAAGGGTGAGCTGACACCTCTGCACTCAGCCATCCCAAATCTCGCTAGGAGTGAAGTGATATAGTCTCTCTGCTCCAGCTCGATGACTCCCTTGGCTCTGTCACGGTGTACATTGATGCCTAAGCACCTCCGAAGTGGTCCCAAGTCCTTCACTACGCAGATTTTATTCAGTCCTTCTTTGACAATTTGGAAATAGTCTACGCTGTCAGTAAAGATGATTAGATCGTCTACAAATAGTGCAACAATGATTAATTTAGTCGATGAATAAAAACTATATATACAGGAGTCGAAGCTCGATTGAATTAAATTCAAACCCTTGAGTGCATTATCGAGCTTTATATTCCAGCTTCTGCTGCCTTGCTTCAAGCCGTAGAGAGCTTTGTTAAGAAGGTAGACTTGATCCTCATGACCCTTGGCAACAAAACCTTCCGGTTGCTGTAGATAAACAGTGTCCGTCATCTCGCCATGCAAAAAGGCTGTTTCCACATCCAGGTGATAGATGTCCAGGTTCTTCCTTGCTGCATAAGCAAACAATAGTCTAAGGGATGTGAAGCGCACCACAGGTGAGTAGGTTTCATCATAATTGACTCCTTTTTGCTGCGAGAAACCTCTGGCAACGAGTCTGGCCTTGTAGCGGGTGGATCCATCGGCTAACCTCTTTTTCTTGTAAATCCATCTACTTCCCACTACGGTTTGTCCTGCTGGAAGACTGCATAATTGCCAGGTGCCATTCTTGATTATGGCTGCATACTCATCCTGCATGGCTTCTCTTCACTGAGCAGACTCTGGGCAAGATAAGGCTTCTGAATAATCCTTGGGCTCATTCATATCAGTTATTGTCGAGTAGGTGACAAAATCATCAAGATGTCTTGGTGTCTTCTTCTTTCGATGAGACTTTCGTGCAGGTTCTTTTATAGCTTCCTCTTCTGAGCTATCACACACATCTTGTTGCACTTTGTTGGACAGTGATCTTGTCATAGGTCGAAGTGGTTTGACTGAGAACTTGTTAATGTCTAGCCTTGGTCCCGCAGACTCTTGGATAGACTGATTACTTGTGTCACTTGCAACTCTCTTGATCTGTGTCCATCTTTACGGGTAAATCTTCTTTAAGTATTTTATTTACAGGTTCTCCTTGATTTCCACCTTTGATCACAGTTAACTTTCTTTTAGACGCTTTCTTAACAGATACTTCTGGTTGCAGCGCATCTTCCAACACATATAAGTTCTTCCTTAAAATACTATTTTCAGTCTTGTCTTCTACTGCATCTGGTTCATCTTCATGATCACTGTTTACGACACCCTCGTTCTCTAAAGGTAGTAATACTGAGTTACGTGATGAGACTGCCGGTTGATCTTCTTCAAAAAATTCAACATTGCTGGCTGTGAAAACTTTCTGCTCTTCGTAGCTCCATAGCCGGTAACCTCTCTGGTTTTTACAATAACCTAGCATGATACATGGCTTTGACATAGGTTCTATCTTCTTCCTCATGTGACCAGGTATATATGCTCTGGCTCGACTGCCAAATACTCTGAGTGACGTTAGATCCGGCTTCTGACCTGACCAAATCTCTTCTGGTGTAAGTCCACCTAGACATTTCCTTGGACTCCTGTTTGAGACGTAGCATGCTGTTGATACTGCCTCAGCCCAGAACCTATTGGGGAGTTTTGACTCGGCCAACATGCATCTGGTCTTTTCCAGCAGGGTCCTATTAGCTCTTTCCGCCCTTCCATTCTGCTGTGGATGATACGCCATGGATGTCTCGTGTTTGACTCCCATTTGGTCCAGAGATGACTGCAGTTTGATGTTCTTGTACTCTCGTCCGTTGTCCGTTCTCAAAACCTTGAGCTTGTGACCTGTTTGTTTTTCTGCAAACAAAATAAACTTTAGCACAATATCTGGAACTTCATCGTTGTGCTTAATAAAATAAACGAACAACTTTCTAGAGTGATCATCCAGAAAAGTCACAAAATACTTGGACTTGCTGAGCGACAAATCCTCTACCTGGCATACATCACTGTGTACCAACTGAAGTATTTTGGAAGCTCTATTATCACTGGCTCTAAAGGGCTTGTTTGTGAGCTTACCAGCTACGCAGATCTCACACGTATACAGTTCATTATCATTGAAATCAACTCCAACCGCTGCTCTACGCAGTTGCTTTAAGTAGCTTGTATTGAGATGCCCCATCCTGCGATGCCACAGGGCTATGCTGGTATTCTGTGTGGCCTTCAATGCAACTGGCTTGCTGACTTCGTTGGCTAGAGGAAAATCAGACTGTAAGTTCAATTTGTAGATGTTATTCGCACTCAAGCTTCCCTCCAGGACCACTGAGCCTCTGTTATCCAGCACTTGGCACTTTCTACCTCGAAAGGTCACTTCGCCACCTTGTCTAGTTATGGCACTCACGAAAACAAGATTAGCAGTCAGATCAGGTATGTGGAGAACATTCTGGAGCAAGATTTTCTTGCGTCCCACTGGTCCACTATTCTGAATACAGATGTCTCCTTGCACTTTTACTGGTATCTTCGCCTTGTTGGCTGCTGTGACAGTTCTGATCTTTGGGGTACGAACGTTGGTGAGATGATCTCCTTGGCAACACACGTGCATCGAGGCACCAGAGTCCAGGATCCACTCCTGTTTATTTGTTTCACTCAGCAGGCCCACTGCAAACACTGACTGAGGCTCTGCGAAGTTCCGCTGTGTGAGTAGATCCCGCAGACTGCGAGACGAAAAGCGCACACACAGGGTCCTCGTCGTCGCTCTCACCATCTGCTGCTGTTGTACACGCGTTCGCATCACTGCGTTTCCGAGCGGTGCACTTATTCGCGAAGTGGCCGAATTTATTGCAATTATAGCATCGGATGTTAGAATTCCGTCGCGATCCTTGCGCTTTCTTACCGCTGCTACTGCGCCCTCTATGCGTTCCATTGCGCGACTGATTCCGAGTCGAGTGCGCCTGCGCGTGGAGTTCGCGCGATTCAAATTCAGCTCCCGTAACGGTTTCACTCTCCTCCAACAATTTGTTGTTAACAAGATCACCAGTTATATCAATACCTGAATTGCTGAGTGCCATGATCATGGGCTTATAGGACGGCGGTAATCCCGCAAGCAAGAGAACTCCTACCAGGTCATCCGGCAATTTCGTCCCGATGGCTGTAAGCTTCTTCGTTGCTGAGATTATGCGGGAGACGTAGTCCTCCATGGAACGACAATTTTCAAATTGTGTCTTTGTCGCCTCCTGCAGCAAATTCACTTTGCGCACCAAACCCTTGTCGTCGTAAGTCTTGGCCAATTCTTCCCACACTGCTTTTAGAGTTAACGCATTCTCAATATATGGATAGACTTCGGGTTCGACCGCCAGTACCATTCGTCCTCGGGCTTTGGCTAATTTTTTAGGATCGTCACTTATCCTTCCGCCTTCTGGCGCTTGGACTGTGTCCCACAGGTCCTCGATTTCCAAGTATGCGCGCATGGCTACAGCCCATGCGCGATAATTCTCTCTTCCAACTAACTTATCCAGTGGTTGAAAGGCTGATACTTGATTACGGTTCGCCATTCTTAAAAAAGAAACTGATCTCTCACTTTAAATTTGTAGCTACCTGTCATGGATGCCTACAGGCGTGTGGCGTCCCCGATGACTTGCAAATTTCGGCAACAGATAACTTGTTCAGTTTTCCGCTGATGAGTGTCCTGGGCCCATAACCTGAAGTTATAGGGAAGCTCGCAAGCTTTTAGGTTGTTGAGTCGTAACTTAAAGATGACACACTCTAGTTTTAATTCAACACTTGTAGCTTTATTGAGAGTTGGCGAAGCTAACACGTCCGAACAGCTATACTACGTTGATCAAACGCGACACTAATATAGTTGAAACGCGCGAAGATTTAAAAGGCTAAATCATTAATTGTACATTACATAAAATTTACATCAAAAGGTTAAAGCGGTCTTACAACAATATCTGGGCCCCGAGGATTTACATCGTAGGATGTAATCTTTATATTATGTGCAATTTATAATGCCCAGAGAAAATATTTTGTTTTACATTCAAACTTAACTTTTAATCGAAAATTTTTATTAGAACGAAACGTGATAGAATTAGAATATTTAGAATTAATTAAGAAACAAAAGGAGTACGGAAATTAGGTAGGATAAGATAAGGAACAAGGTAAATAAAATAACAAACCGAATAGTAGATAATTGGATTATTATTATATGCAATTACAATTGTAGCGATGCTTTATGATTGGACCGACAATTACACTGTAATGGTCCATAAAGACCTCGACATAGACACGCTTATCACTATTTGTGTAAACTTGTAGTTCATAGAAGGTCAGAACAGCGATACCCCAGATATCTTCCTCAGGCCCATATTCACCTTCCAAGTAACAGTGGTTCATACGACGGTCGCAACACGTCCAAGAGCAAGTAGACTGCCAATCTTCAAACTGAAATTAAACAAAAGAAATTCTATTATTACTATGTGAAGAATAGTCAAGACGAATCAAAAATAAAAATAAAAATACTTACTGTTGAGATATAAGGTACATTTATATTATAGTGAAAGCGAGCTACTAGTAAGAAGCGCCACCTTACGTTCATGATTGTTAGTGCGTGCGAGCACGGCGCGAGTCACCACTTGTGAGTCAGCCTCCGCAGAGAGCGGTTGGAAGAATTAAGAAGCCAGTGCAATTGTTAATTGCCGCCACCTCATCATCTCTCACGATCCATGGAATATATCAACATGGTAGCAGTCCCTGGTTTTGGTTTAGTTTTTTTCTCTATGCTCTACATCGACCCGCGGGTGGCGTAGGGCCAGCTAAAGCGTAGGTAAGCGCAGGAAAAGTGACGAGGACAAAGGAAGCACATGTCAGATCAAGTTAAAAAAGAAGAAGAAAAGGCACTCAAGGGAGAAGTGACCAGTAGTGACAGTGAAGACGAATTTCTTGATACAGAAGAGGTGAAAATTGAAAGTGATCAAAAGTCAGTTACCGGCACATTCGAAATGGCGGCTTCCGAGAACAAAGGATTCACACTACAAGTATTTGACGGCACACACAAGTGGAAGTATAAATTGAAGTTATTCTTGGAATTCAAAGAGTGTAACGAAGTTATCGAAAATGAAGAAAGACCGGAAACAATATTGGAAGCTGATTGGAAAAAGAAAGAAATAAGAGCGAAGAATTATATTGTGAACAGTATGACAAATACGCAATTGGAATTGATTATTTCAGAAGAAAGGGCCAAGAAAATGATTGACAAGTTAGACGAAAATTATTTGATTAAAAGCAGTGCAGTGAAACTACTGTGTAAAAGAAAGTTACTCGACTTGAAAATGGAAGAAAGTGAAAACCCGACAGATTTTTATAATAATTTTGAAAAACTTGAACGAACTGAAAAATGCAGGGGAAAATGTAACAAAGGAAGATAGATTGAATTATTTTTTATTAGCACTGCCAGAAAGTTTATCGCATATAGTCGATATAGTTGATGCATTACCGGAAAAGGACAAAACGGTAGAATTTGTGAAATCAAAGTTGGAATTAGAATTCAAGAAAAGAAACGGTGATAGTGAAAATTCAAAGTCGAATGCTTTTGTATTTGAAAAAGGAAGAAAAGTGGAAAATCAAAAGACATGCTTTGTATATGGTGGTATAGGACACATACAATACGATTGCCCGACGAAAAACAATTCCGGGAATCGCGCGCCACAGCGAGGAGACGGCCGGGAGAGTCGCGCGCTACAAAGAGGAAGGGGAAACAACAGAGGCTACTCGCAGCAGCGAGGCGGCGCACACGGCAGACGCGGGAGCAGCCAGCATCGTGGAAATTTCAACCGGCGCGGCGGCAGCGGCTACGGGCAGCGCGGCAGAGGCACGAGAGACAGCGACGGCAGCCAAGGTCAACAGACGGACAACAACAGTACGGCATTTAGCGCGTCAGCACAGGTTAATTCTGCGAATAATGAGAACGGTAATGTAAATAGAATTGATTGAATTTTGGATAGTGGGTGTTCGGACCACGTAATAAATTACGAAAATTATTGTAGCGATTTTATTGAATTAAAGGAACCGATTAATGTCAAAATCAGAGATGGTAAAATTTTGAAAGCAACCAAAGTAGGACATGTAAATAGCAAGTTTGAAACGTTTAATGGAAATGTAACTAATATCGAAATGAAAAATGTTTTTTGTGTGAAATATATGGATAGGAATTTAATTCGTTTTGCAAAAGTAACTGACAATCATAAAGCTGTATTAATTGGTTTACCCAAAGTAATAGAGTCAGATCATTTTAAATGTGCTACGTGTATAGAGAATAAAATGCACAATATACCATTTGATAATAACAGGAAAAGGCCAAGAGAAATTTTAGAAATAGTCCACACAGATTTAAATGGGCCTCATTCTGAAGGTTATAAAGGAGAAAAATATTTTCTTACTTTTATTGACGATTACAGTAAGGTTGCTAAAGTTTATCCTATTAAGTCTAAAGATGAAGTATACGATAAGTTTGTTGAGTATATAAATTTAGTTGAGAACAAAACAGGAAAGAAAATTAAGAAATTGAGATGTGATAATGGCACCGAATATTTGAATAAAAATATGTATAGAATATTTAAAGGAAAGGGAATTGAATTCGAACCATGTCCACCGTATGTACATGAATTGAATGGTACTGCGGAAAGGTACAATAGGACAATTATGGATAGTGCTAGGTGTTTATTAGCCGAGGCTAAATTAGAAAAGAAGTACTGGCCAGAAGTAGTCTGCGCTGCAGCTTATTTGAAAAATTGAACGATTGCAAACACGATTGAAAGAAACAAATCTCCTTATGAGCTATTTTTTAATGAGAAGCCAGATACAAAATATTTGAAAATTTATAGCAGCAAAGTTTTTGTTAGGGTGCCAGAAAGCAAAAGAAATTCAAAATGGGATAGGAAAACTGATTTAGGAACTTTGGTAGGTTATAATGCAACAGGGTATAGAGTTTTGATTAGAGATAGAGTCATTGTAGCAAGACACGTTTATGTAGTTGAGGAAGATGTCAAATGCATAGGTTTAAATGAGGAATTCGAAAGTGAGAACTCAAGTGAAAATCTTGACAATGAAAATGAAAATTTACCTTCCCATACTACGACTCTCGAGTCTAGTAAGGGAAGAAAAACTGATGATAAAGGAAAAGTACCCGAAATAAAGAGGTCTCAAAGAGAGATTAAAAAGCCTAGTAGATTTGATGATAACTATGTATATAGCGGTTGTATTTATGTAAATTATTGTAGCGCCGATAGTCCTTTAAGTTTTGAAGAGGCAATTGAAAGTATTGAATCTAGTTTTTGGAAAAATGCCATGGATAAAGAGATGGATAGTTTAAAGAAAAATAAAACGTGGCAATTAGTTGAAACACCAAAGAATGAAAAGGTATTAGACTTGAAATGGATTTATACAAAGAAAGGCGAAAATGTTTATAAAGAGAGAATAGTTGTAAAAGGTTTCCAACAAACGGATGTGTTGGACGATATTTATTCACCTGTTGCTAAAACTCAAACGTTAAAAGTATTATTGTCGTATTGTTGTCAAAATGGTTTACTCGTTGAGCAAATGGACGTCGAGACAGCGTTTTTGAACGAGAACGTAAAATCGAACGTTTTTGTAAAGCAACCTGAAGGGTATGACGATGGTACTGATAGAGTATGTATGTTAAATAAGGCACTGTATGGATTGCGTGAGAGTCCACGAGCGTGGTATGAGTGTCTCGATGACTATTTAAGCGAATTAGGTTTTGTAAGAAGCGAACATGACTATTGTTTATATATGTTAAAAGAAAAGGATGAGATTATTTATTTAATTATATTTGTAGATGATCTGTTAATTTACTGTAAGAATAGAAAGAATTTAGATTTGATTAAAAGTTTGTTAAAAGAAAGATTCCAAATGAAAGATTTAGGTAAGATAAGTACATATTTAGGTATTAATATTGAATATAATGAAAAGAAACATGAAATGTCATTAGATCAGAAAAAGTACATTGAATCGTTAGCTAGACAATATCAGATTAAAGAAGCGAAATTATATGAGACTCCAATGGAGCAAAATTTAAAATTAGAACCTGCGGAAGACTTAAATGAAAATGTAAAATACAGAAATTTGATAGGAGCACTTTTGTATATAAGTTCAGGAACTAGATTAGATATAAGTTATAGTGTTAACTATTTAAGTCATTTTCAGAACGGTTTTAATGAGACGCATTATTAGTATGCTTTGAGAGTTTTAAAATATTTATATTTAACTAAAGATTTGAAATTGAGATTTAAGAGAAATGACAAAGTAGATATTCTTGAATGTTATGTTGATGCCGATTGGGCAGGAGATTGTGTAGATAGGAAATCGACGACTGGATATGTTGAACAGCTGTTTGGAAATGTAATTTATTGGAAGTCTAGAAAACAAGGGAGCATAACAAAATCGTCAACAGCTGCAGAATATGTTGCACTGTCTGAAGCAGTGAGTGAAATCTTATTGATTAAAGACTTGTTAAACGATTTTAATGTAGAGATTAAGAAACCTGTAAATATTTATGAGGATAACTCTGGCGCAGTTAGTATAGCGAAGTATGGTAATTTTACTAAAAGTACATTGAGGTACATTACCATTTTATAAATGAAAATTATGTTAAGGATATAATAGATATTGTTAAAGTCAGTTCGGAAAAGAATTTAGCAGATATTTTTACCAAAGCTCTAGGAAGAGTAAGATTTGAAAAATTGAAAGAATTATTGGACTTAATTTAAAGAATATCGTAATTATGAAAATATAAATGTAAGGAGGCATGTTGAGATATAAGGTACATTTATATTATAGTGAAAGCGAGCTACTAGTAAGAAGCGCCACCTTACGTTCATGATTGTTAGTGCGTGCGAGCACGGCGCGAGTCACCATTTGTGAGTCAGCCTCCGCAGAGAGCGTTTGTAAGAGAGAGAGTATGTCGGGCGAGTTTGTGTTTACTTAAATAAAGTTAAGCTTAAGAAGCCAGTGCAATTGTTAATTGCCGCCACCTCATCACCTCTCACGATCCATGGAATATATCAACACTTACACATATACGTTGATACAGACGATAACTCGCTTTAGGTCGAACCGGAGCAGGCAATTTCTCTCGCTTCGCTCTCTTGAACGCCCTGGTGTATTGCCAGTCCTCGAACTAAAAGACAAAAGAAACAAAGAAATAGTAATATATGTATTATATTTTGAAAATTTAAATAATATATATTTAGATACTTACACAGACCATGCTGTAGCGTTTGCGCGAGAATCCATACATGATAGCAAGAAGAAAACTGTACTTACCTGGTGGTGTTTTATAACCGAAATCTGTCTACTAAACACTTTTGTAACGCTGAACTAATCAAGAATCAATGAACTTAAATTCTCCGGAACTAGCATTTTTTAACAGAGAGTTTGAATTTAAATTATAACTGTTGTAAAATGTAAATATATATGATCGTGATACTATTCAGAATTTTATCCAACTTTCCAACAATAACGTTAAAATTCTCATTACAATTAGTTCTCATTAATTGCAATGTTTTGGGCCCCGAGGTGTCACGTCGTGTGACTCAACGCATAAACTTATTAAGAAAAAAAACTAAAACATAATAATCATCAGAATATGTAAATTCAAACTCTCAAAAGAAGAATGCATTACGTGGGCTGAAAGGTTTCGACACATGGCCGAATGCATGTCAGTGTCGAATCAGCGAAATGATAAATCAGCAATTCGTGACGTTGTAAGCGAGCGCTACTTTTTATGTATAAATTCCAAAATTTTAAGTTTGTAAATATTGCAAAAATTACACTACGAACGAAGGTTTTAAAAAGCCTATACACACTCAAACAAGCAGTTTTTCGTCGTCAGTCACGAGCTCCGTATCGCGCCGGTCCGACAATCGGTGACAATTATTTTAAAACTTAAAGCCGCCTAGCCGCAATTTTATATTTCTTACAAAGTCTAAATATACAGATTTTATAAACTACAAGTCTTAGTTCTTTTAAACTAAGTGAGAATATTATTTTACATTAAAATAAGATTTATTATTTACTTCCACTCCTAAAAATTATTTGAATAGACGATCGGTTTACCGTAACAGAGATCTTGTGAGTTATATTCATTTACGAGAAAATCCAAACTACCCAGTACGAGTCTACAGCTGCAATCTACTCATCTAGTACACGGTTCAACGTAAAGGTAAGTCTCATTTATTTTTCTTCTTGTTCTCATTTATTTTACTAACAGTGAGAGTGTTAGGCGCGAATTAACAATTTCTTACAGCCTCGCCACTATACATATCATTACGTTCCTATCTATTCAATT
>JAZHPH010000275.1:29583-104540 GCA_037356405.1 Nasonia oneida | reverse complement strand
CAATCTGGCAATCTAATTGGAGCATTTCAAAAACGTTCCACAAGAATTAACTACTATCGAGTGTACATCTAATATTTAACAGTATATTTAATAATGATACGTCAAATAATCAAGGGGATATCGGCGCAAAAGCTTCGCAAATCCACCACGGAGTATTTTGTATTTTCAAACTTCTAGAAAAACAGAAAGTTCGATCGAATTCTACTTTCGGTAGAACAATTCATTAAACTCGACCCTAAAGCGCTACAGTCTTGGTTTTCTATTTACAAACTTTATTCAAAAAGTTTTATATAATAGAAAAACAGTATTTTTTGTGACGTCGTCTTCTTAAATGTCAACACAATGAATTTGTAAATCGCGAGCGAAGCGAGCGTTTTTTGCTAGTTATATATTATGTACATATAATAATACTATACGATTATATGCGCGATGGGATCAGTGTCTAAAGCAATAGTAGCTTATTGTCTATCAAATAGATCAATATTTCAAGGAGAATATACGTTGTAAAAGATGTGAAATCTTCCTAGAAAAATATTTTTTTAAACGTAAAAACCTTGGCAAGAAAAAGTAGTGGAATCATAAATATTAAAATGTCAAGTAAATATTTTTTTTTTGCTATACGCATTTGGATATTTTTTGGTAAAGATGATTTTAACTTTAGTTTTATCTTAGCACGTATAGCAAAAAAACACATTTACTTGACATTTTAATATTTATAAATTTCACCACTTTCTTGCCAAAGTTTTTACTTTTGAAAAAACCTTTTTTTGTAACATTTATATTCTGTACTAAAATGTAATACATAATACATTATCTACTTTTATATTAAATGATAACGATATCTTAAATCCCTAGCGAAAAAGAAAAATGAAAACAATTGAAGAAAACAGTTATGAAATCCAGATGACAGCAGAAAAATGGCGCAATTAAGACATAGACAAGAATACTCTTCTGTTGTCTTTAGTTTTATTAAATTAGCTAGGGTTTTCTTCATTTGGCTTCAATTTATTCCAGGTATAACATTTTACAATTTTGTAAATGAATAAAAAAAAATAAATACAACAGATAATCTATCTAATATCTAATATTATATAACGTGCTTAATGTACCTATATGCCGTGAAACAATTTACATCTTTTCTCAATAACTTAACATCTAGAACTTACCCTGACACCTGGACATCATCTATGAGGCGGATATAATTCTTGGGTCTTAACATTTTTAACCCTAATATCTTGGGCTTTAAAATTTACGGGCCTTAAAAATTTTAGATTATTCAAATTTTTCTGTGTGCCGTGAAGCCATTCACATCTTTTCTCAATAACTGACATAATTTATTATTTTATTATTAAGGGGACACAACACTTTTAAATTCTGAAAAACAGAATTATGAGTAAAAATGACAAAATTAAAGTAAATCATTTGAAACTTTTTAGTAATATTTAGTATAAATACCTTTAACTTTACTGTGCTTAAACCTTAATTATCCCTGCTGGCCCATTGTAGCACTCGTTGCAATGTTTTGTAAATTTTGTCACTGTCCGTAGGATTCCAAGTGTACAAATGGTTCTTTTAAGCTCAAATTCCAGGAGGATACTTTGTACACCTGTAATTTTAGCATAAATGCAGGGATTTTAATTTGAATGTTTATAAAATGTTTGTGTGACAAAATTTACAAAACATTGCACCGAGTGCCACGAAGGGCCAGCTGGGATAATTAAGGTTTTAGCACGGTATAGTTGAAGGTAGTTATACTAAATATCACTAAAAAATTTTAATGATTTACTTTTATTTTGTCATTTTTACTCATAATTCTTTTTTTTAGGAATTAAAGGTGTTCTGTCCCCTTAATTTAATAATTCATGATATACGATATTTTTCGTTTATGTCTTATTTGAATCATTATTATTTTTACTTTTATCCTCGAAACTTGAATTTGTTAAAATTAAATTGTTAATTTTTTTTTAACGTTACCCTTGATAATGCCACATATAATTGGCCATTACTAAAAACTGGATTTGATAAATAGACACCAACTTCGTTGAATGTTTGACATTGTGATTTGTTGATTATCATGACATATCCTAATCGTATCTTCTGCATATTTTATTTGTGTACATAAACTTATAAAATTGTTATTTCAATTAAATTAAATATTTTAAATGTATAAGTATGTACCACGAACAAAATATAAGCGGCATGGCAAGTTACGTAGTAAGTATCTTGAGAGTTGTTTGTAATTGATCAATATATTACTTAATTTTAAATGACCAATTATTAACTCAGCCCTCAATTAAACATAATGATTTTTTGTTTGCCGTATTATAAATAAAATAATATGATTGTAAAAAAAATTATTGACATGCATGATGATACGCAAAACATCAAACGCGCATAACCTATTTACTTTGGTTAAGTTTTTTTTCAGAGATTTTATGTCTTGTTGAGCGAACTCATTAAAGTACCCTAAGTTTGTTCTAAAAATTAAATACATGATGATGGGGTTCAAGTAGTGCACACTGAGATTTTTATTACGGAAATATCGATATCTCTCGTATATGGTATCCAGGTGCATGAGGTCGCCGATGACAGGGTCTTGTTGGTATGCTCCATAGCTTTTGGTGTATAAAATTAGTTTTTAAACTTAGACAATGAAAGCTATGAAACGCACTATGCCTTGATTGCGTCACTGTCAACCGCATATACCTGGCCGGTAAACATAACTGATTTGAACATTTTTGCACCAAGAAAAACGGTGAATACAAAAATCTACAGCGTGCAATATATTTCGACAGCCTCGTCATCGAAGTCCCTTGGCACCTAGACACCGTGCGTGATCGGCTACCATGAAACGATATTTGCATGTATGCACGAAAATTCACAAAATCCACTTTCTGGGCCCCGTCATTAGTGACCCCGAACACTCAGAAAGTTTGTGCAGCGACAGTGCAGCAGCTATTCAAAAACATAACTTTAAATTTAAACAGGCAACGCAAACACATTTTCTCTGTGTAGCTTAGTCAAAACTGTGGGAAAGCGATACCCAATTGTATTACACAATAGCTTGTGCGGCCAACTTAACGGTCCTACCGCTTTGGGCTAGAAAGGCAACTTCACGGTCCTATCCACACTGGAGAAAAAAGTATAGATACTGTTTTGAGCATTCGTGATATATAAACTCGTTTATTATGAAACAAAACGGCTTTTTTACAAATATTTTCGTTGGAAATCATAGTTTAGCTCATAAAACATACTGATAAGCCAAAAAACTCACGAACATCAACGAAAAGCATATTTTGTATAATAAATAATCTGAACACCAATACAGAAGTAAACAGTGTCACGGGCGCCGCGGCTTTGTCTGCTTTTCAAACTCGCCTTCATGGCGCTACCGCGTCACAAGATACACTTTCCAAGAAAGTTCGTTTTGAGAATTTCGTTTAATAATTTATTAACTTTCGCATTAAAAACTTTTGCTTCTAAATCGGGTCTATCAATAGCTGATTCATTTTCTTAATAGTATATTACGATACTAGTGCGGTAAAGTTGTTTCACCCTCGTAGGGATAATATTGCCCGAGCGAAGCGAGGGTGATAAGCCCCCACGAGGGTGAAATCCCTTTCCCCCCCCCCCCCCCCCTAGTATCGTACGATATTTTATAAAACAACGTGCATAAACCGAGATTTAGCGAGTGCATTTTTGCACGAGCGTGACTTAAATCGAGGTTTATGCCACAGCGTGTTATAAATTTTGTTTAATTTCCTTTTATTTTGGGTTACATGTTATAATAATAAAAAGATCGGGTTTACCATACTTTTGAACTATTGTGATTGAATCTAAAAATGTTGGTGTTACGATCGTGGACGAATTTTTACGTTCTCTTTGTTACTTTTATTTTTTAAGTTATCCATGACACCTTTGTATAAATCTATCCTTAATTGAAGTCGATTTTATTAAAAAAAAAAAAAAAATAATCGTGAACCTTTAACTTTTACCCAATCAACAATATATTGTTGAGTTAATTTTCCTAAATTAAAGTAAGGATTAAAGTCATTTCTAACGCTAAATTTATGACAATAAAATTGTAGCATTGAAATATTGTTTTTGTTATTTTTATTATTTATATATTATTATTTATAAGTGGATATGACATAGGATGTACATGTTTACTAATGTACGGTATATTATGGTGTTTTATGTTTTGAATATATACATACATCTCGATCTTCTGGTGGTTGACAATTTTCACCTACAAATACTACAGCTACTTCATCACATTTAGCTGCGTTATTCTACGTTCATCATGATTAGAATTGCGTCTTAAATACATTACAATTTCTTTACTATTAAACTTAACGTTGTTGTTTTTCAAACGATTTTGTTCTTCCATTTCGACTTCGTGCATCATTTTATATGATTTAGCGTACATATTTACTTGTCGAAAAAAATTATCTAATTCCTTCAATAGCATTAAAAAACATGTTTATAACATTAGTTTGTAATCGTGATTGCAAGGCGATTTCATTATCAATGATGTATAGTTGCCCATATCTTCTGGCTTCGTTTTCGTCTGGATGTAAGGTATAAATATTGTGGTAAATTTGATCACTTATTCATATAACTAAGGGCCTTTTCCGAAAAGAGCGTCAAATCTAGCTCCAAAACTTGTGAAGGGAAGTGTATTATTATATTGTCTAATATTATTTAAAAAGTGTGTACTTTCGTCAGTATTTCCAGAAACTAATTCTTTTAAACGTTAAGGATAAGTGATATTGTCAGATAATACAACGTTTCCTCTATTGCAACAATTAGAAAACTTCTTATCACATATATTTCAAATTTGAAATGTTTAGCATTACAGAATTCACATATTTTACTTATGCTACCGAAATCATTCTTTATAATTGCTGATTCATCAAAATCCAAATGGAACATGGCATCCAATTTTTTGATTGAAAATACATTAAAATTTTCAATGGCGCAACTTTTTAATTTTTTCTAGTTATTATTATAATCTCATTACTTTTTAATTTTTTTTAAAGCTATAAATATATATACCTAATCAACCGAACGATGTTAGGAGTGAGGTGACCCGGCTAGTAACTATTAATAAGTAAAGACAACAATTTTTTCATAGTTTAAAACAGTTTTCTTCATTTTATGATTCATATCTTCTACATTCACTAGTTTTTTCCTAATCAAAACAGTTATCTTCGGATTTCTACTGATTTTTCTGTTAAAAAACACGCTTTTAATAACATAATAGAATTAAATTAACGTAACTGTTGAAAGCTGTTAAAATCTGGTACTATCTGCGATAAACTGAAGAAAACTCAGAAAAACTAAAAGTACCTGTACATAACTGTTGTCTTTGTCACTATTACGACATTCTTCTGTTAAAAATTTCTGTTTTGTTCATTTATCTTCTTTTTTAGTTTAAATGCTTCAGATAAAAACTGTTATGTGCAGCATTTGTTTTTCACTAATGATCAATATAAGTATGAAAAATTAAGTAATTTTATATAAAGTCATATATTATATCCTTAAATAAAGATCAATTATATTAATTATCATTTTATACAATACTAATTTATTAAATAAGTCAGTATTTAGAATATTTTTCGATACAGTGTGCGTAAAATGCACTTTTACGCACACACTGCGTGCAATCGAGCACATTTTACATCCCCTGTATCGAAAATTAACGTTCGATACACATGCGAAAAGTTGATTCTACATTCTGATGGGAGGTTTGTCGGCCAAGCAAAGCAAGGGTGACAATCTCACAAGTGTAGAATCAACTTTTGCACACTTGTATCGATATAATCTATTTTAACAATCTGTAACGGTATAACTTTCCCCAAGAGACTGGATAGTCACTCGGTTCCAGGATCTGGATAGGGGAAAGGGACAAGCAAAGAGTCTGTTTTTATATTTTTATTAATAACAAAATATATTTCTTAAGTAAAGAATAGCAATTTGGAATCAGTTGTTAAATCCCGGCTGAAACAGAAATCAATTATGCGTCTTGTTAAAAATATTTCGCCTTTACAAATAGATTTTGTTTAAACTAACACGGTTGACAATTTACAAGAATATCTACGCGATTTCGTTACAAGAATGATTCGGTGTTCGCGGCTACGGTGTTTCGGTACGGTGGCGGTATGACGGATCGGTGGCTTTTGAGGATTAGATGTGGATTTTGAGATTAGGAATTCATACGGTACGGTGGAGTCGTGTGTGCACGGCTACGCCGATCCGAATGTGTCGCGTAACAACGATCTCGACCGCTCTGTGTGCGCACGTAGACGAGGCTCGATGTCGCTCGGGTGTTCCGGGTTGCCTCGTGTGCTCACGACGGTAATTCGGAGTTTCGGGTTTCGGTTCGTCTACCAAATCGTCACGTGTGCTCACGAGACGACTTCGTCGGCGCAGATCTATCTCTCGCTGTTCCCTGTAGTAACGTGTGCGCACGATGCTACCCGGAGTGGAGCTCGAGTAGAACTGCTTATCGTGCCGCGCGATCCGCATATAAAAGCGCGCAGCGCGGATATGTATGGGTGCGCTCACGGCGCACCGCGTACGCCGCTCGCGCCACCTGGCGCATCGTCGCTGAGTCGCTCGCCGGCTGCCGCGCTCCGCGCTCGTGCGGCCTCGCTTTTAGTTGCGCGCGCGCGCTCGCTGCGCATGCCGTGTTTATTGCGGTCGCCTTACATGTGCGAGACTCGTGTCACGTCACAAATCCTTATTGAAAAATCTCAAGTGAGATCTTCAGTCAAAATTTTATCTGTGATTTTGCGTACGGATTTTTGAAATTTTATGAACAGATAAAAATCAGTTGGTAATAATCAAAAGACACTTTATTGATTATGGAATCGCTGATTTTCTTACCTTAAATTTTCATGTCTAATATTTTAAAATCAAAATATTGAACAAAATGCTTCAATGCATGTATATTTGAATGAGGTTTTACTGTTTCGGAGATAATTTTCAATTATAACAAACTTAATAAAATTATTTCAATAATAAATATAATATAATAGCGATATACTTAATATTGGAGATCTCATTTGGGATTTATCAATAGGCATGACTATAGATAATTGATAAGAATGTTAAAATATTGAAAATTCACATCAGCCTTAAGTGTAGAGTCAAACAGCCCGCGGCAATATACATAAATAACTATACATTTTTATATCAAATATTCAGATATTCTAATAAAAATATATATTACATTATCTAAAATACATAATTTATTGTAATGTTTGTTTACATCATCTATTTAATTATAAAATATGGTTTAGTTTAAGAAATTTATATTGTTTTATAATTTTAATTATTATATATAATATTAATATATATATTAATATATAATATAATTAAAATAATTAATTTATCTTTCCCTACTAAAAAAACTCATGTGAGTGCTCTTTACATCAAGAAAATGATTACTTAAAGATTTTCGTTATTTCATTTTCATAAACACATAGCTTGAAAAAACATATCTGCAGAAATAATCATTTGCAGAATCCCTTTTACGCATAAATACATACAGCATTCGTTATGTCATGTTTACAAAAAAATAACTTCAAAAAAAAAAAGATTCTAAAAATTATTATTTGCAGCATCTTTTTCATCTGGATCAAATTTGCAAATGACATCTTGTGCATAAAATGCATAAATTCATACGGCATTTATCATTTTAAATTCACAAAAACACATCTTTAAAAAAAAGATCGTTATCGCAAAAATTATTATATGCAGTATCCCTTTTATCTGGACTGAATCTACAGATTACATGTTGTGATATGCACAAATACATACGGCATTCATCATTTCAAATTCACAAAGACATAGCTTTAAAACATCGCTAAATGCGTAACACTTTGCTTTTGACATAAGTCACTCGACGATATGTAATGATTCGCTGATGAACACACATAGATGCACACACATACACATACAAAGTATGCAGATAATCAAATATAATTGTTGATAAATTCATTAAACTTGTAACAAGCGCTGAGATTTTAGATCTGACGCGCTCGTACGTCTCGCGGTTAGGATTTCGAAGAGAGCAAACGACGTCAGCGGCGACGCTGACAGGAGATTTTCCGCGAGGAGCGAGCGCGTTCAGACTCGTTTTCGCTTCGGCCAGATCAACAGCTAACGCAACGTGAACAGTCGATATTCCGTGAGCCGCTAGTCCGCACCGGCGTATAAGTGTTTCCTGAGCTTCGAGTGCCTGGAGGGACGCCTCCAGATACACCCCAACCCACACTACTCTCGGCACCGTCAACGGCCGTAAGGACGAGCAGAGAAGCGTTCGGCCAGCGACCGAGTAAGTATGAACTTTATCGATATCCGGGACGAAGCCGTCGCAGGCCAAGATTCGTCGCCATCGAATCGTCAGCCTGGCTCCGCCTGAGAAACCGCGCGCGCAAACGTCGTCTACTAGAATTTGTATCATTTTTGTTGTTCACTCAGATTCAGACAATATACTTTCTTTTTGTTCGTGCAATTCCCGATTACCACAGCCGTCTAGTTACCCACGAATACGCGGAGGAAAGCGTGATGCTCCACGCATTTGAAGTGAGCATTCGGCAGGCCAACGCACGGGTGATAGCGCTGCACCATCGGCTAACGTCGGATCGCTATCGCCGTGCGGCATCTTCGCAGCCGCTTGATAAGCCGCCGAATCGTCCCGTTACAAACTGTAATAGGGTAAGACTTGACGATGAGAGGAAACATCACCTTCTTTCTTGTTCTTATTACCGGTTGTGTTATCAGATGATATTTTCAATATACTGACCACCCCTGACATTTTACTCAAGAATGTAAGAAATTACGTAAAATCATATATCAGATCTTGTCAAAGATCTTGTATAAGATCGTACATAAAATCTTATCAGCGATTTTCGGCCAAGAACGCCAAGAACGAAGAAAAGATCTTACGGAAGATCTTAAATAAGATCTTATGTTCATCATAAAAAAAAATTATTTTCATCAAATATTCATTTAAGATCTTACGCAAGATATTATACAAGATCTTGCATAAGACATTACGTAATATCTTTCCCAATTTCTTACATAAAATCTTATGCAAGATCTTACCGCTATGATCAAAAGAAATCTTTTTATTAATAATTAATTCAAGACCTTATGTAAGTTCTTATCTAATATCTGATATAACACTTAAAGAGATACCATTTTATTGATCACTCACTCAAGATATACATAGGATCTTATACAAGATCCTGCATACGATCTTGAGTAAATGATGAATGAAAAGATATCTTTTTAAGTGTAACATAAGGTCTTTTATAAGAACTTACATAATATCTTGAATAAATTATAAATTAAAAGATTTGTATTGATCATGGTGGTAAGATCTTGCATAAGATCTTGTGATGAGACACGAGTCTCGCACATGTAAATACGTGTCAAGGCGGCCGCAATAGACGCGGCATGCGCAGCGTACGCGCGCGCGCGCAACGTACAAAAGGCGAATCCGCACGACGCGGATTGAGCGCGCACGCGCAACATTCACAAGGCAAGTCCGCACGAGCGCAGAGCGTGGCAGCTAGCGAGTGACTCAGCGGCGCGCTGCGAACGTACCTATACACATCCACGCCGCGCGCCTTTATAAGGCGGATCGCGCGGCGCAACGGGCAGTTCTACGCGAGCTCCACTCCAGGTAGTATCATGAGCACACGTTACTACAAGGAAAAGCGAGAGATAGACCTACGCCGACGAAATCGTCTCGTAAGCCCATGTGACGATTTGGTAGCCGAACCAAAACCCGAAACTCCGAATTGCCATTGTGAGCACACCAGGCAACTCGAAACATCCGAAAGACACCGAGCCTCGCCTACGTGAGCACACAGGGTTGAGGGAGTAACAATAGTTCCAATGGCGATTCGCTAGGTAGTGCGCTCACGTCCTGGTGAAACTAAGGTTAATTCCTAACCTCCAAAGCCAGCCTTACGTCGACATCTCACGACTCGGTTTATCTCTGTGTGCACACAGGATAAAGAAAAAAACAAGACGAGCTACGAAGATTTATGAAGCCGTGCGCTCACGACCCCACAAATCCGAGGGATAACCTCAAAACCCCGTTGCACTATCCCGGCCGTTACTGTGCGCACACAGAACAGTCGAGATCGTTGTTATACGACACATTCGGATCGGCGTAGCCGTGCGCACACGACTCCACCGTCCCGAATTCCTAACCTCGAAATCCGCCACCGATCCGTTACATGGCGCTCGGACAGGGACCTGATTAAGAATATTTCGCCTAAAATTTTTTTTTACGATAAATTGTACACAGAACATCATCTCGAACTAAAACCGGGGATTTTTGTTTACGATGAGGGTTAGTTGGATTTACCGCCTCAACAAGGAGCATCTTATCTCCGAACTACGGGGGAAAAACCTCGACTGCGATGATACCGTAGTAAAGCTTTGCTAACGACTAGTTCGATATGTCCGAAAGAATCCACAGGATTCGTCGGGAAAGCAGAAGATCCAACTGAATATGATGAAGAAGCCGATTTGAAACAGGATCTAGAACTCAAATGCTACGAATTCATGATTCAACGAACGCTTGAAGAGACCCGCAACGCCGGACGCTTATCCACTCCGACCGGAAATCCACCGGAAATACCACCAGGAGAAAACAAAGTTCTCGACCAGATACGCAAATGGAACTGTCACTTTGAGGGAAGAGACGTCTACTCTTTCTTAGAACGTGTCCGGGAACTACAGGCATCGTACAGATTTACCGGTAAACAGCTACTGCAAGGAGCCCCTGAACTGTTGCGAGGAGTAACCCTGCAATGGCGACGGAATTACGCCAGCGACTGTCGGACCTGGTAGGAGCTCGAAATCAGGTTAAGAAATTTTTATATACCGAGCGGAGAACGACGGAACCTAAGAAGACAAGTCGCTGAAAGAATTCAGAAACCCAACGAGAACATAAGGTCTTACTGCAACGCATTGACGACCCTGATGAGAAGAAGGGGAGGATATACGTTGATAGAGCAACTCGACAATCTATATTACAATATAAAACCTGAGTCACAATTGCGGGTGCGCAGGGAAGAGATAACATAAGTACCTCAGATCATACAGCACATCGAAGAATACGAAGATTTTGCTGCCAAACTTCGCGAACAAGAACGAAAAACCGCCATCAATAGCGCTTCCACGAGTAAAAACACCACCGACTATTATAACAGAGCCGAATGCTGTTGGCGTTGCAAACAACGCGGCCATTCCCGCGCCGACTGCAAAAATGTAGCACGGAAGTTCTGTTCCGTATGCGGAAAGGACGGCGTCCTCACAAGAGACTGCCACGGATTCCCGGATCATTCGTGAAACGCGCCAAGAGACGGCTCTACAGTAGCGGAAGACCGTCCCAAGACGGCCGATACCTCGTAAGCGTACAAATAAACCAAGATACGGTGCTGGCATTGGTTGACCCAGGGGCCGTGAGTTCATTTATAACGCCAGAAACCGCCATGATCGGACAAAACAACGGTTGGCGGCATGGGAAGCAAGAGACGATCGCTACGCTGGCAGGCGGCTCTACCACCGAGCTGACAAACTATGTGGAGGTAAGGCGACAACCAACGAAAGTAAGGGCATTCACCGATCTGCAACCGCCAACGAACCTCAAGGAGTTACGTCGGTTTGCAGAATTAATATCCTGGTTCCGCAAGTGGCAAAGAAAACGGCCCCCTTAACAGGCTCTTAAAGAAGAAAGTGAAATGGAAGTGGGGTCCTGGCCAGCAAGAAGCATTCGAAAGGCTCAAAGAAGACCTAATGCAAGCCCCAGTCCTAGCGTGCCTAGAATTCGCTAAGACATTTGTGTTACAAACCGATGCCAGCAGTGATTGCCTATGCCAGACGATCATTAAACCTGGCCGAATGGAACTACTCAGCAACAGAAAAAGAATGTCTTGCCATAAAATGGGGAATTTGGAAATTCCGAGAATATCTCGAGAGCTATCATTTTGTCGTCCTGACAGATCACCAGTATCTTAAATGGCTCGAGAAGATTGCCAATCCGTCCGGTAGATTAGCACGATGGGCGATGGAATTAGCACAGTGGGATTACGAGGTCAAATACCGAAAAGGTAAGGATAACACCGTCGCAAATGCTCTATCCAGACAACCAGTAGCAGCATGCAACATCGATATCAAAACAAACTGCACATAGTACACAAAAAAATTGACTGCTGTCCGGCAGGATCCGAAGACCTATCCGGAGTACTGCATCAAGAATGGAGTATTACACCGCCATATCCTACACACGTTGGATTTTAACGACACAAGCACAACCGAATACTGGAAAATCTGTATACCCACCGAAAAACGAACCGAAGTATTAAGAGAATGCCATGACGATCTGACCGCAGGGCATTTGGGCGTGGCCAAAATACTACAGCGACTAGCCCGAAGATACTACTGGGCAGGTATGTTACAGGATGGAGCCAGTACGTGCGTAGCTGCGTAAATTGCCAAACTTACAAAGCTCAACAACAGACAAAAGCGGGTACCATGCACGCGACCAACGTCGAACAGCCTTGGGAAATGGTCTCGATTGATCTTGTCGGACCACAACCACGGTCCTACAAAGGTAACATATGGCTACTAGTAATGCAGGACAGATTTACTAAGTGGGTGGAGCTAGCAGCACTCAAGAAAGCCGACAGCAGGGCCATAATCCGTCACGTAAAGGAAAAAGTCTTCCTCCGCCATGGTTGTCCCAACACGCTAGTCAGCGATAATGGTCGACAATTTGTCAGCAAAAAATTCGAAGAATTCCTGAAGGAAAACGGGGTAAACCACCGAAAAACCCCGCTGTATAGTCCGCAATGCAACCCGATAGAACGGACCAACAGGGTGGTAAAAACAATGATCGTCCAATATGTAGGCAAACACCAGAAGAAATGGGATGACAATTTGTGCGAGCTAGAGTTCGCCTACAATACCTCTAGAAGCACAGCCACCGGCTACACTTCGGCATATTTAAACACAGGGAGAGAGTTTAGAACGCCAGGTAGCCTTCACCAGAAAGTGGGATCGTAGCACACTACACCACTGTTCAGTAGAATTCAGCACATAAAGGATGCCATTAAATTAGCGAAGGCGTAAATGGCTCGTCAATTCGAAAAACAACAGAAGCATTGTAACCTCCGGCGACGGGAATGGAAACCGAATATCGGCGACAAAGTAGTCAGGAAATTGGTAACTTTGTCGAGTAAGGCCGACGCACAAAATGCCAAGCTAGCCCCAAAATACTCAAAACCGCTTACGGTCAAGAGACAGGTGTCGCCAGTTATATTTGATCTGGAGGACGACAGAGGGCGCTACGTGAAACATATACACGCGAGCCCTTCACCGACACAGAACAGGAGCTATAAATGTGCTGACAACGAAAAACTACAGTCAGTCGTCGAACCAACGCCAAGAAGGATGGACAACCGGCTAGTCAGGAACGCTCTCGTGAGAGCCACACCGATGTCGGTAGAGATATCGGTGTACGGACAAGAGTTTCTCGACATCATCGACACTGGAGCTCGAATCTCCACCCTAAGCCTAGAGGCCGCGGAATATTGTCTGTAACATGGGGCTGAGGCAATAACAGCAGAGTCAGCAATCGAGGTTCGTTTCGCCAGCCATACCAGCAGCACCATCCAAAAGACTCTACTAGTCCAAACGAGAATAAAGAGCTTCGTAGTGACGAGTCCTTGGGCAGCAGTGGCAGAGCAACAACCACACTAGATCATCGGTATGAATATTCTAGTGTCCGTTAATGCTCGAATTTTTATGAGCCCAGTCAACCGAGAGAAAAGGAACCAGAGGCGAAGGCTCAAGAGGTACCAGGCACAAAGACTACGATGGCGCACTACCGACGAAGGAATCGGGAGTAGCTCCGAAGAAGACGAAGAATGTAGAAATTTCGTTTATAGAATAAAATTAGAATATTATATTTCAGTTTTAAGATAGATTAAGGCGAGAATAGGCGAATTTGTAGAGTCTAAGACATATTTAGGGTAAACCGATAAGTTGCGACCTAACAAGCCGTTATTGTATACTCAGCCGCAAAAATCACTAGGGTCTAGGAACTAGGCTAGGTCGACTCCTATGCACACGGACCTTAAGTCTGTGGACACAACCGCTATAGAAAAACCGAAAGCACCGCGCCGGGTACGATCAAAACAAATCGGCGAAGAAACGGGAAATTTTTTTTATATGTAGTTAAACGCACAGCGACGCGAATGAATTTTCAGTAAAATGGAAAACTTCGATATCGAAACGCTGGACAAAATCCTCGCGCTGTTGGAGGCCGACCTCCCGGCGGACGCACTGGAGTATAGTCCGGGCGAGCCTTTATCGGCACCGGACTAACTCCATCACCAATCGCGCTGCATAACCGATTTGCACCAATTAGGAAAAATTTTTAACGATGTTTTAATCGGTTAAAATCGGTTATAATAGTGTTAATCGGATTATATTAAGAAATCCCGGATCACAAAAACGTATTAAATCCGATTGTTATTTCTTTTAATCGGTCTAAATCGTTTGTAATTGTGTAAATGTTGCGGTCTAGTATGCTATAGTTCATTAATCGGTTTCAATAGATTATAATCGCACGTATATCTTATTATTAATTGGTTAGTGTAGTAACTTGAACGGCCTTATATACTGACCATCATAAATTCTTGGTGCTTGCGAGTGAGAAATATCGGACGACCCCTGGCGGCGTGTCCGCAACAGTCATTTAGTTCGCCTTATATATGTCTATTTTGGATAGAAATAAAAAACCGATAACTGATGAACGCGAAGTAATGTTTCCCTCTAAGTGGTCGATGACCGAATCCAGATAGTGCGCATTTATAAGATGTCAGTTGAATACCAATTTGAACCAAGTCCGATTACAACCGATTATCATAGACACAGTGGCAAGTGTGCTCTTTGCTTGCGCGTAAATTGTTCGGGTTAAGCTCTGCCAAGCTTTGGGGCTGACGCGCAAGGGGCTCACGTATCGCAAGAGTCGTTAAGCTGGCGACGAGGATCGGCCTCGGCTAACTCAGCGTCTCCGCTTTACTCAGCTTTAGAGTCGGGGTTTTACGTATTCGGACCGACTTACAATTAAAGCCGATTAAAACCAATTAACTAATAATCGTACTGCTCGATTATCTCAATTAAAACCGATTAGAACCGATTAAAATGGAATCGGCATTAATCGGGTCTAATTGGTCATTTTTAGCAGGGCTCTCTCTCTTAAATAGATGTGTTCATATCTAAATAGTTCCTAATTCTGTTACTAAGGTTAAATAAGATTTATAATTATGGAGCAAATTATATTATTCTGTGCGTGAAAAGTATAAGCTGATGTATTTCAGCAAATTAATAATTTTCAGATTTTTCGTAAAAGCCATGGCGTCATGCTAGTAAATTGTGTAAGGAGTGAAGTTGCCTATATATATATGTAACTTCACTCCATACACAATTTACTAGCATGACGCCATGGCTTTTATGAAGAATCTGAAAATTATTATATATATATACATTAGGGCGTATCGAATTTTTTGTACGCAATTTGGCGACTTGTATTAGTGCCGAAATTTTAGTACTTATATCAAATAGAACGTCCCTAGAATTTGGGTGCATAAGGTAAATTGCTTCCGCTCTGTCTAAGGTCGCCAAAAATGATAAATTTTTCAAAAAATTACCACATTTACGTTTGAAAAAAATTTTTTTCGATTCTTCAAACAAATTTAAGAAAAAAATGTTCTAATACATTTTTTTGTAAAATGCATTCCTTTTTGTTGATAAATTATTGAAGTTTTAGAAATTAAGGTTGAAAATATTGAATTCAACACTTCAATGATTTTTCAACAAGAAGGAATGCATTTTACAAGAAAATGTATTAGAACATTTTTTTCTTAAATTTGTTTGAAGAATCGAAAAAAAAATTTTTCAAACGTAAATGTGGTAATTTTGGACTTTTTGACTTTGGACAGAGCGGAAGCAATTGACTTTATGCGCCTAAATTTTACGGACGTTCTATTTAATATAACTACTAAAATTTCCGCACTATTACAAGTCACCAAAGTGCGTACAAAAATTCAATACACCCTAATATACATGGTGATAAAAGCAATATAAGTGACTCGCTGCTGTCAGCCATAGCAGGGCAGCACAAATTTTGTGTACGACATGACAAAGTAGTGGTTGACAAAGACAAGCCTTTACCGATCACAGGCTGTGCAATAATATATTGTGATGATGCGTGTGCTTTAAAAAAAAGGAGTGATAAGAAAGTAACAGTATTACAAGATTCACGAAGACAGAAGAAAGAGAAGGTTTAGTTAGAAAAAAGGTAAAAGGTAGGAAGTAAGGTAAAAACATTCTAAAAATTTAGTCTAAACATGGTGTAGAGTTAAAGTAAAAAAAGTTAGTTCAAGCAAGTATGAGCAAGTAGGTGTAATAGAATGTTATTTAGAAAATTTAGTCTAGGCGTTGTGCAGAATATTGTATATTCAGTATATATAGTGAGTTTGAGTGAAAAAAGTTGATTCAATCAAGTATGACAAGTTGTATAAGGTTTTTTAAAAAATTTAAGCTAGGCAAAGTCTAGAATATAGTATATTCAATATATATAGTGAGTTTGAGTGCAAAAAGTTTGCTCAAAAAAGTATGAAGTGTAATATGATGAGGTTATTTTGAAAATTTAGTCTAGTTGTTGTGCAAAATATCGTATATTCAATATATTAGTGAGTTTGAGTGAAAAAAGTTGATTCAAGCAAGAATGACATGTAATATAAGGTTTTTTTTTTAAATTTAGGCTAGGCGAAGTGTAGAATATTATATATTCAGTATATATAGTGAGTGTAAGTGCAAAAAGTTCGTTCAAGAAAGTATGAAGTACAATATAAGGTCACTTCGTATAAAAATTAGTAAAAGTATGCGCATATATACATGGTGATAAGTATGATAATATACAGTTACAGTGCAAGTATTTAATACAGTTAGAGGGAAAATAATTCATATTTTCTTAAGATTTAAGATTATGCAGAGGGATAAAATATCAAATATATGTATATATAGATATACATATGCTCAGTGATGGCTAAGAATACAGTATATTGAACATATATAATCATTCTACAAGTATTTTATAGAAGCAAGTATGAAGTTTAGTTTTTCAAAAATTTAGTGTGGGAACCCTACTGAAAAAGCTTCAGTGAAAATGAGATGATTTCCAGGTGGTGTTCAAGAGAAAAGCGTGCTAATTTCGTATTTGATTAGCAGGCGAAAAAAAAATTATGTTTTGGATTTATATTTGCTATAATTTATTAAACTTTCTAAACATTATTATTATTATTATTATTTTTATTATAATGAATTAAAATGCTAGATTATTCGCGTTTGTTATTTCGAAATAATTATTTAAAAATACTGTTAATAATTTAACAGAAGTTTAGTGATAAATTTTATCGTTGGCAAAGATTAATAGAATCTTTTTGAATATTATTTATATTATTATATATATATATATATATATATATATATATATATATATATATATATATATATATATATATATATTTTTTTTTTAAATTGTAAATTGCTGATTTTAATAACTTTTCAATAAGTGTACAATATTAATAAAAATTTCAATTGATAGAGAGAGAAAACCAGTATCAGGAAGTTTATTTGTGTTTAGGAGTACTAAATAAGTATTTGGTAAATTTTTTTTTTATTACAAAATATATTTTATCTATATACAATGCTCTTTTGATATTAGTAATGTAACATATTTGGTAATGGCAAGATGCACATATTTGGAAGAACTTTCATGAAAATACAAATACTTTTAATATCCGTAGTATCTATAACGGTAGGATTCTCTTCCCTATTGATAAATCTCAAGTGAGATCTCACATGAGATATCACGTGAGATTTCACCTGAGATCTCATGAAAAAATCGAATCTGACCAAGTGCGTGAATTAACTAAGTTCCGCAGCTGAAAAAAATTCTAAGTATGGTAGACTGTTTCTACACAATTTGTAAAACATTTGTGTACAAATTAAATGCATAATTCACTATAGTGCATATTAAAACATAATATCAAATATTCAGTCTAAACAGATCTTACACTGACATGTGAATATTTTTATAGAATCACGTCTCTGGTTATAAATGACACGTAGAGATCGACTATTCTTTGTAATAGAAGATAAGTATAATTTATTTTGAGCTTAGCATACATTTCTAACGTCAATTCCTAAATAAAGCTTTATTGAATTTAAAATATTTCTGATTTTCAAAATAAATTTATAGTGTAACGGACGTTGTGCACTGAATAATCAAAGTAAAATCAAAGAAATTATTGTACTATTATCACATGTAGAGCCGAGAATCAACGCAAAATTATTCACATGAATAATTTTGCGTTGATTCTCGGCTCTACAAGTAGATTTTTTCCCACGGAACTTAGAATTTTTTCATCTGCGGAACTTAGTTAATTCACGCACTTGGTCAGAGTCGATTTTGTCATGAGATCTCAGGCGAAATCTCACGTGATATCTCATTTGAGATCTCACTTGAGATTTATCAATAGGGAAGAGAATCCTACCGTTATAGATACTACGGATATTAAAAGTATTTGTATTTTCATGACAGTTCGAAATATGTACATCTTGCCATTACCAAATATGTTACGTTACTAATATCAAAAGAGTATTTCGGTTTTCTGCATGCTCGCTCACATGTAGTTTTTAGTGTCTAGGTGTAGAAAGAATTCGAGGGCGGTGTCTAGGTGTACGGGGTGGCCGATGACGAGGTCTAGGTGGTGCGCTTCGTGGTTTTTTGTGTCTAGGTATATACATCATACACGGACGGCATCTAGATGTACGGGGTGGCCGATGACGAGGTCTAGGTGGTGCTCTCCGTAATTTTTCATGTCTAGGTAAATACATTACTCGAGGGCGGTGTCTAGGTGTACGGGGTAGCCGATGACGACGTCTGGGTGGCGCAGGAAAAATATGAAATATCTAAAAAAACTTACCAGAAAATACTAAAATCTCAGAAAATTAACTTTAAAAAAAGTAAAAGGTTAGGCGAGTTTATTAACTTATTATCGGTAAAATCGAAAAAGGACATTCTAAAAATGAGGTCAGGTTTTGAGGTGGGACAAAAAATATAGACGTCCGCGGGTTTCGGGGGAAACGGATTCGGAAACTAGGCATTCTGACGAAGATTTTCCAACCCTTGAATTTTTTTTTCAAGCATTTCTTCGAGTGAAGACAGCCCGTGATCACTTTTTTGATTTTCTGGCCCACTGTGCGCCACGCCGTGGCGGTCGCCGCTCGCCGATTCACTCCCCAGTAAAATGTGTACCCGGTGAGCCTATAGAAATTCACTTCAAAACTCTCACGATACTTACTACGTAACTTGCTATAACCGTTTCATTTTGTTTATTGATGAAAATCTAAAATTTTCTCTTTACCTATTTTATTATAACGTCATAAAATCACCATAAGTACAATGAAACGGTTATGGCAAGTTACGTAGTAAGTATCTTAAGAATTCTTTCTAATTGATCAGTAAATAATTTAACTTTAAGTTAAGTAAGCCCTTTATTGACCAAACAGAATTTTGTTGCTTCATTATGGTTAAGTATAATAAACTTGACTTTGGTTGATTGATCTCAGTTCTTTTTTATCTGTTATTTCGTTGCGTAATATATCAAACTCGCCTAACCTTTTACTTTTTTAAAAGTTTACTTTCTTTTTTATGTTATTAAAGGCGTATTTTTAAAAAAGTTAAGAAAAATGTGTAGAAATCCGAAGATAGCTGTTATGATTGGGAACAAACTAGTGAACGTAGAAGACAGCAATTATAAAATGAAGAAAACTGCTTTGAACTATGAAAAAACTATTGTCTTTACCTATTAATAGTTATTGTCTGTTGTATTCATTTTTTTATTTATTTTCTAAATTGTAAAATTTTACACCTGAAAAAAAAGAAATCCAACTGAAGTATCTAGCAAACTAAATAAAACTGAAGACAACAAAAGATTACTGTTATTTGTGTCTCAATTCCGACTTTTTTCTGCTATCATCTGCAGTTCATAACGTTTTTTTTTCAATTGGTTTCATCTTTCTTTTTCGTTACGGATTGAAGATTTTGTTATCATTTAATATAAAAGTAAATATCGTATTATGTATTACATTTAAGTACAGAATATAAATGTTATGATTGTTATAATCTCACAATTTACATTATTTTATAAATATAAATAAAAAAAATGTTTAATTAATATTATTTTTTTTGTTAGATTTTGTTAATATAATTAATACTTACAATCAAATAATTACAAAGAGTTTAAAAACATTTTTTTTTAATTCAATATTTATTTCTATTTTATTCTATAATTTTAAAGCCGGTCCTGTATACTAGTAGCTATAACTACTTTTATAGAATGTTGGCTGTATTAAATATATTCATTTATACTCGATGGTAATTAATTCTTATGAAACGTTTCCAAAGTCGTGCTTTTGATTGGTTAGAATTTATAAATCTGGCAATCTTATTGGAGCATTTCAAAAACGTTCCACAAGAATTAACTACCATCGAGTGTACATATAATATTTAACAGTATATTTAATAATGACACGTCAAATAATTAAGGGGATGTCGGCGCAAAAGCTTCGCAAATCCACTACGGAGTATTTTCGTATTTTCAAACTTCTATTTTTGTATTTTCAAACTTCTAGAAAAACAGAAAGTCCGATCAAATTTTTCTTTCGGTAGAACGATTCATTAAACTTAACACTAAGGCGCTGCAGACTCGGTTTTTCATTTGCAAGCTTTATTTAAAAAGTTTTATGTAAAATTAGATTTTAAGGTTGGCGCTGCAATCGCATGACTACGACGAAGTACGCGTAAACATCTGTTAGTATTTCCAAGATTTTTGGAAAAACAATAAGTCCGATCGAAATTTTCTTTCGGTAGAACGATTCATTAAATTTAAGGTAGTTCACTCAAAAACTTAATATTCTTACAGATTGCTGCAATTTTGTAAATATATCCTATTAATTAGCCTCTATAGCGTTGTAAAATTTTTTACCCCCTAAGCGGTATGATTTTTTAAGATATCGGGTCTTGAAGTTGTGTATTTTAACATGGGAAGCATAGGCTAAGTCTAAATTTAGTATACATTTTGTTTAATTACGAAGAAAATAAATCTTACATATTTTTGAAAACTAGGTAATGATGTAAAATCATAATACAAATCTAGGAAATACAAATTTGATAGGGCAAGCGGTGCTTTTTGAAAAGTTGCAGCAATCGAAAGTTTCAATTCTATGCTATCAGTATATCTATATATGCGCGCAGAGTTTCTCACTTTTTTAAGTTTTGAGGATATTTGATGCTCTAAACACTTTCTATCAATATTTTGATATAAAAAACTAAAAATTCTAGAGTTTTCACACTTGATAACACTGCATAATACTTAAAAAAATTAATTTTCTAAGTCAACCTCGAATTGAGCACCACTGGGCCAAGGGAACTACCTTAAAACTACGGCGCTACAGACTTGGTTTTTCATTAGCAAACTTTATTCAAAAAGTTTTATGTAATAGAAAAGCAGTGTTTTTTGGGGCGATATCCCCTTAAATATCATCACAATTAATTTTTAAATCACGAGCAAAGCGAGCATTTCTTGCTAGTAGTATATTTAATATACATAGTGAATTTGACTGAAAAAAGTTGTTTTGAGCAAGTATGTTGTGTAATATAAGGTCACTTCTTATGAACATCAGATCCTGCGCACGGACGGAAAGTCAATTTTTGGAGAATGAGGTTTCGCTACTAGAAAGACTTTTTTCAATTGGGTACTTAGAATTTTTAAATACTGTGAATTTGTTCAGAATTTAATTTTCTACAAAATAGCCAGAATGTTTTTATGAAAAAACCTTCTTGTAAAAAATGGCTCAGAAGGGATTGAAAAAAAAACACATTTTTTGTCAAATCCAATAGTCGTACTCTAATACAATATGCAATATCTAAATTTTGTGGTTTTGCGAGGCTTCTTCCCTGGTAGCAGCGTTCCCGAGAAAGTACCTGGAAACTACCGAGATTTTTCAAATCTAGCAGGTTTCCAGAGTAGAATATAGATGAAAACCCCGATAAATCAGACATGATTTCTGGAAGAAATCTCGGTAGAATTTTTTCTCCACTATGATTTGTTCATATAACCTTACTTTTCACACTAATGATCCTGCTCTTTATTGACATTGTTTAAAAATATTCATAAATTGATGACCCTATAAATTCATCTACAATATCTTTTAAAGGGGAAACATGATTTTTAAGGTGCACATTAATAGTGAAAACCTAACCCTACACATGCATGCTCTCATACATGACAATATGTACAGCATTGTGTACTGACTGACTTTGTATTATTTAAGTACAATTACTGTGTCAAAAGTGTCATCGATGCACTCAAAGTCACCCATGATGAGGTTTGCACAGTTATTTCAGTCTCATCAGTATGCGAGCCAGTTACTCTCAACCACCAAAATCTCTCATAATCATGGTAAATCCATGATATTAAAGGTGGATGTTTGTTCTTTTGCGTTGAGACTTGTTCAATTATTTAGAAACGGACTTTCATATCAGTTTCTACTTAACAGTCTTGGTTCAGCTTTGCACCCTGAACCTTATGGCACCTTATTTAGCAACTTAATTTGTATTGGCATGTTGAAACAGTGTATTAAGTTGAATTCATTCTAGCTAATATGAATATTCAACTTTCATGTATAGACCCACCTGTATTTTTGCCGCCAAAGCCATGGGGTTCAGGGTGCAAAGCCGAACCAAGACTGTTAAGTAAAAACTAAGATAGCTGGCTGTTTCTAAATAATTTAACAAGTCTTAATGCAAAAAAACAGACATCAAACTTCAATATCACATATACACCCACACACACACACACATATATATATATATTTATTTATTTATTTATTATTACCAGATAGAAATTTACAAGGTATGTATTTCATACCTGGAAACCTGCAGAGGTAAATAAAATTACCTGTTCGCAGTCTGGTTACAAAGGAAAAAGAAAAATATAAACAAAACTTAAAATTAAAACTTAAAACTAAGATATATACATTTGGCATTAGTTTCTAATAACAAATTAGTGTATTGCATACAGAAACAATTATTTTTCTTTTATTATTTTCCTAACAGTTGGATCGTATCCAGTCTTTTATGATTTTCTTTTGAGGGTATTTATTTATTTTTAATACTTTTAGTCGATTAGGAAGCTCATTATATACATTAATTGCTTTCATATAGCTGTTCTTATTGCTGATTCTCTTATTTGTTTTTGGCATAATAATACTTCTATTCCTAGTAACACTATCTGATGCTAAGAATTTTTCTTTGAGATCATAGTAGTGTAGTTTAAGAGCTTCGAAAGAAAACAGTTGTCCTATATTTAATGGATTGTCTTGTAACAAAAAGTTATTTTTATTGATGATTTTTAAAATTTTGTTTGGCAATTTTTGAACTTGGTCTCGGCTACTCCTATATGCACCGCCCCAAGCAATGATGCCATAAGTTATAATACTATGAAAAAAGCGTATTATTCTCCCTGCTTCAATGACTTTGGTATTTTGGACTAGATTGCTATTGACAAAAACAAATACTCCATCATTCCTGTTTATCCTACTTTCGTTATAATAAGTTTTATATTCATAATCTGAACCATTCAGTTGGTAGAAATTATAATTAACTTGCTCAAAAGCTTCTGAACATATCACAATCCCTGGTTTGATAGCTAAACTTTCTATTAAAATTTTCAGCTTATCAAAACTTGCATTCATACTACGAATGTTTACATGCATGATAAAGTCCTTCTTATTGTTTATAGCTTTGTTAAAATTTTCAATATTACCGCATGTCCGTTCTTTTTGCATCGATTCATTTTGAAACCTATCCAAATAATCAAAAATATCCATTATTACCTATTTCTTGATCTTGTTTTTATAACTCTTGTTGGCTGGTGACGATGCAGAGGATTGCGGTTTTAGATGGTTCAGTGGAATTTGTGGATCACGTCTTGTGATTGGTTTTCTGTTGTGTTCAGTTTCTGGCTTTGTTTTGTTGCGTGGAGTGTCATTTTCCTGTTGTTCACTATCTACGACATTATTAGCCTCTGTGGATACTTTACGCCTGTTTGCCAATTCTATGCTGTGATAGATCGATTCAGTTTCAGGTAGAGTAGGTTTTATCGGGTAATCAATAGAGTTAATATATCTGTCAATTTTCTTTTTCAAGATGCTGCACAAGTTAGAGTCATAAGTATGATGTTTCGTGTCTAACTTTGACTTGTATTTTGTGTTACTATAGTGACAGTTAATGCACTTAGCATAATCTTTATCACAATTACACGTATTATGCTTCCCGGAACGGAAAAGTATGTAAAATTACATGTATATCTATGTGTTTCATATGATTTATAAAATAATTCCGATTAAAAACTCTATTGCAAAATCTCACCTGAGATCTCACCTGAGATCTCCCATACTGAAAAAAATCAGATGACAATCAACTGATAATCAGCTGATAATCAACTGATAATCAGCTGATAATCAGCTGATAATCATGCCAAAATGTCAGCTGATTATCAGGTGATTTAAGCTCAGTATTTTTAATAAAGTTGATAGTTATAAATATGCGTTTATGTGAGATAAAATATTAATGATAATCAGGTGATAATTTAAAAATTAAAAATTTGTAACCTTTAATATATTTATTATAAGTTGTTTAAAATAAGTAAAATTTATAAATTTCACATAATGAGGGCCAGTACTGGTGTTGCCATCAGGATGATAACACGAAAACTCTGGCTGTGAGCTCCAAAATGTTTATTTTTTAACACAAAAAAAATTGTATTTAAATTAAATTATTGAAAAACAAAAATATTGGAGCTCACAGCCCGAGTTTTCGTGTTATCATCTGATTTTTTTCAGTAGGGTCATGCCAAAATCTAATCTGTTATTTTGGTCCGAAAGCTGCCGGATCCTCTTATTTATTCAAAAATGAGTTTTTTAATATTGGTAGTCGCCTATAAGGAGGAGCCTCCCCCCTAATAAGTTAAAAAAACTAGGTTTCAAAGCATTTTAGACATTTTTTTGATTTTTAAAAATATCTCATCTAAAATCTCACCTGAGATCTCAGGTGACATCTAAGGTGAGATCTCAGGTGAGATCTTATGTAAGATCTCACGTGAGATTTTGCAATAGGGAATACGAATAAACATATTTGCCATATTTTTCTGAGACGATTATTATTTACAGCATCTGACATATCCGGACCAATCTCTCTACGTTGTATGGTATATGTATACATGTATACATTATTGGTAATTAATTACAAAACAAAATGACATTGTTATATATAATTTTATATCTGTATGTGAATATAGCTGATTCATGTGAAATATTTCATGACCCGGTCAATTTTTCTAATCCATTTTTTACTAAAAAAGATAATTAAATCTTATTTCTTTTTCATATTTTGCGGTAGTATACTATATTTATGTTTTTGCCACATATCTATCAAGAAGTAATTGTCATTCCGGAATGATTTACTAGTTCCGTTAAATTTTTACAAAATTGCTTATTTTATTGTTTTAATATAGTGTAGGTATTTGGATATCTGCATACTTTGCATGTGTGTATGTTTATCCATATGTGTGCATGTATGTGTGTTCATCAGCGAACCTTTAAATATCGGCAAGTGCCTTTTGTGAAAAGCAAAGCGTTTCGCCTTCAGCAATGTTTGATGTTTTTCTCAGGATCTGCCCCATGAAATGACTTAAAATTAAAATAGTCCTCATAACCTTCAACAATCCTGCTCTTTTTAGAAAGCTTCGACATTTAGTTTTCGAGTTAAAACGATTTCAAACGCTTCATGGTGTATAACAAAAGAACGACGAATGATAGTATGGATTTTCGGCGGTAAAAAGATAGGTAATTTTATTCTCTTTCAGGTACATATTAAGCAATTCACTTTTATTAACTTTTCCACTAAGTTTATTAGCAAAAACTTTAATCGAAAAACTAAAAAATTACCATAGAAAAAATACGCGTCCACTAAATGTAAAAATGGACTGTTTTCACACTATGTACTAGAAAAAACCAAAAAGAAGAAGACTTTGTGGGTTAAAATCCACTATGTAGAAGCTAAGATACAAGCGTGTACGAACGAACACACACATACAAATACATTTGCGCGGAAATTTTCTAAAAACACTATTTTTCGACTAAATATACATCAAAAACACACTTTCTACATGTTTTTACACAAACTACAAAAATTACTATTACAAGGCTTTCTTAAGAAGGAAGCAATACTGATAAGTTTGCAAAATCGAGAATAATTATTGTAAAAATATCAAAACATTTTTTGTATGATATTTAGAAATTTTGTATTTTTTAAATCTTGCTTCCTTCCTAAGAAAACCTTGTAACAGTAATTTTTGGAGTTTATATAAAATCATGTAGAAAGTGCGTTTTGATGTATTTTCAGTAGAAAAATAGTGATTTAGAAAATGTCGTGTTCGTTCGTATACGCCTGTATATCAGCTTCTATTTAGTGGATTTTAACCCACAGTCTCATTTTCTTGGTTTTTTCTAGTACATAGTGTGAAAACAGTCCATTTTTACATTTTGTGGACGCGTATTTTTTTCTATGGTAATTTTTTAGTTTTTCGATTAAAGTTTTTGCTAATAAACTTAGTGGAAAAGTTAATAAAAGTGAATTGCTTAATATGTACCTGAAAGAGAATAAAATTACCTATCTTTTTACCGCCAAAAATCCATACTATCATTCGTCGTTCTTTTGTTATAAAACATGAAGCGCAATTTTTTTAAATCGTTTTAATTCGAAAACTAAATGTCGAACCTTTCTAAAAAGAGCATGATTATTGAAGGTTATTAGGACTATACAATTTAAAGTCATTTCATGAGGCAGATCTTGAGAAAACCATCCAAAACTGAAAAAAGTCGTTTTTCTACGTGACGCGATAACTGGAGTAAAAGGGTAACAATCTAGTTCAAATTTATAATTTAGTTAGCATATTATAGTACGTTGACCCCTTTCTTTGGGTTGTTTATGAAACCAGTTAGTTTCAAAGATATTAGGCTTCAAAATTTTGTTTTTTCACCCTGTATACTCTATATAACTGAAAATTGCATCGCTTAGATTTCAGCTTCTATTTACTTAATGAATTTTAATTTATACCTAGGCTTGTTTTTTATGTTTTTTTTTTACCAATTTGTGAAAAACGAGATTTTCAGTTACGCATGTGCGTTTTTTTCATGACAATTTTTCGATTACTAGTGATTTTAGACGCGTTCCGCAAATTATTATAACCATTATAACTCACAAACTAAATGTTGAACTTTTCTTAAAAAATCATGATTATTGAAGGTTATTATAACTATATAGACTACTTTAATTCCAAGTCCTTTCATCAAGCAGATCCGGAGTCCTTCTGTTTGTTTCTCTTTGGCAATTAGCGCGCGTTATCGTGACAAATGTCAAAAAGTACAAAACATTTAAAGAATGATATATGAAGTAAAAACAATTCGCGAGCAGGAGGCAGACATGTCACATGTTTAATATCAGAATTGTTGTAATATCAGAAAATTACTCGAATGAGCCCTGCCAAGCTTCGGGCTGGCGCGCAAAAGGCTAACGTGTCGCAAAAGTCGTCGATTTGACGACAAGGATCGGCCTCGGCCAGCTCAGCGTCTTCGCTTTAGCGAACCGCGGAGAGTGGCGGGATCCTTTCTGCTTGGCTGGCTGAAATGAAAGTTAGAAGCAAGGTTTGCATGCAGAATAAAGATTTTTACTCAGTATATTCGTGCTTGATCTCTCGGGCTAGTTACACCCGGTATGACCTTTATTTTCCTAAATTAACAAGTAGAATTTCTTCCGACCGTCGCTCGGTCCGGGTATTATATACTCGCGTGTATCTTGCGTACACGAGACGCTTAACGAGGTTATGTGCTTTTAGCTGCACTAGCTTGATGAATGTCATTATCCAATCTATCTACAGCGTTTATTGCGCTGTTTCGTGTGTGAGAGAGAGAGAGAGAGAGAGAGAGAGAGAGAGAGAGAGAGAGAGAGAGAGAGAGTGGTGCGCTGCGCGCCGACACTTACAGGATATTCGGTGCGCCGTCAGTTTCCGCTGCGTCGCTCGAAGTCGGCCGCGCGCTGCTCCGGGAATCCGTCGAGCTGGTCGTGCCCTGTTTCTTCTCGCCCTCACATGCCCAGGAGATCCTGCCTGTGACTGCGCCTCTCTCTCCGATCGGGCTGATGCTCGCCCTGGCTGATCGGGATCGCCGTGCTGAAATCCCGCTCCGTCCGCTACTCGCCTCGTCGAGAGTGCCGGGCACTTCTTGCTGTTATCGCAGCTATCGGAAGAGTGACCAGGCTCGGTTTCGCTGCCTGGTATTTCGGCTTCCCTCTCTTGACCCTTCGGGATCAGCTGATGTTTGTTTCTCGGCGACTAGGCACCGTTTTGGGTATAGCGCTGGCTCTCGTGGCGTGCTATACTTTCTCTCTCTATCTCTCTCTCGCACCTACCTTGCTTGTCCTATGCTTATGCTTCGCGGGCGACTCCTGTCGCCTCGGCATGAGTCTCGTAGGCGCGTGTCGTGTAGTGTCTGTGTGTGCGTAAGCGCTGCTTACGCGCTGGTATGTGATGTGCGCACGCTGCTTTAGATGTGTACGTGTGCACTGTCACAAAGCAATACATAATCTTAAAGGAAGCTACGTGCCAAAGAATTGGCAGCTATTTTTATTTACTTAACATGCAAACCATTTTTACAGTATTTTAAATTATGGCTGGCAGCATTAAATAATGCCAAAAAATAGAAATTTAAATTTTTCTTAATATTATACTTAATGATTTTTAAAACAATACATAACCGAGGAAGCGAGGTATGGCGTGCTAATTTTTATTACCATGCTTTGAATCATTTTATTAAAGCAAAACGATTTTTCTATTCATAACATCTCTTGGAGATAGCATACTGTTCATCTTGTATTTCATTTTGTATTGACAGTGGTCGATAGGGTCAGTTTTTTATGTCAACAGCAATATGAGTAAGGTTCGATGAGATCATATGTGCTGTTATAACTTTATACACAAGATTAACTATCATGAATCAATATGACATGCATTAAATACTAAATGTAAAAAAATCAATAAATATTCGGTTTGAATCAATCGAATATATATATATATATATATTTATGATGTCGTCTTGGAGAAAGTATCTTGGTAAATCACTTAACAGTGGCTTCGTATATGGTTTGATGACTGTTATTTTTCAGGGTCGTTGACTGCAAATCTGAAATCAGACGTTGAGCATTTTCAATTCCTTATTTTTATATACTTTTAATCAAAGGATCAACACTCAACGAATGTATAATTGACAATGATAAAAGACATTAAAATATGTTAGAATAAACAATGTTTTATTAAACCAAAGCAAAAAATATTATAAAACTATATTTTGTAACTACTTTTTTTTATTTGTTGCGCTCTAAAAAGAACAAATTTTTTCACTAAAAATATCAGTTAATGTATATTGATAAAATCTTCAAAATTAGTTTAAAATGAATTACCTTTCATACGAAAATACAAAGCATACTTATTGTTTTATTGCAATGTACAAATTATAAAAATAAGTAGCTTATTTAGAAAATATTTAATGAATTCCGCAAAAAAATATTTACCGTACTTGGTGATGTAAACAAATTAGGAGTTATACCGCCGCCAATCAATTGGGCAGCTTGCGTACTTGTTGCAGAAACTGAGACTCTACCACGGCCTGTACTAGATATCAAACCAGGATGAATATTTGGCTGACCTATAAATTATAAATACATTGTGCATTTATGCATATAATATTCATTGTGTATCAATAGAAAAAAATAACATTATTGTAAGTCTGGTATATATATTTATATTTATATATATGGGTGGTTTTCTGTGAAATAGAAGATAAAAATTTTATTTTTTCCCTATATATATAGGGAAAAAATAAAATTTTATATATATATATATATACTAGTGGGGCTTCGCCCCCCTGCTCGCTTCGCTCGCCAACCCCTCCCCTTTTGGTTGTGGTTTTAATTTTAAAACTATTTGTTGAAAATATTATTTATTACTTCGTGTATTATTTAAATGAATCTACAAAAGTAATAAATATAAAATGAATATTTGATTATAGTAATCGCAAAGCAATATTTTCGAAGAAGCAAGCACTGTTATGTTACCAATTCAGTTAAGACAGTTTTTTGCATGGTTTTTACTTTCAGAAAATATTCAAGGTGACTATATATGGAATAAATATAAAAATAGTTTTACAGAAGATTTTACTGAAAAAGAAAATCTTGCACTTTAGCATGTTAATAAAATAATTGAAACAGAAGATAAATCATGTGGATCATTTGATTTACCTATGCCGAACAATATAGATTTCAATAACATTGTTAATAATGAAGAAATCGTATATTGTAAATGTAGGTTTGAAAAAATGTACGTTCAATTAAATGATGATCAAAGAAATATTTTCAAAATTTTATGTGAACAAACTCATAAAATATATTTTATTGATGGTCCTGGTGGTTCTGGAAAAACATTTTTATATAAAACATTAATTTATTATTTTATTTCTCAAAACAAAAGAATTTTATCTATGGCATGGACTGGTATAGCTTTGATATTACTTCCAAAGGGAATGACTAGTCATAGAACTTTTCGTTTACCTTTAGATTTAACCAATATCGAAGTCTCATTGTTACAATCTAAATCTGACAAAGAAAAATTACAAAAAGTGGATTTGATTATTTGGGATGAAGCTTCTATGATTCCAAAAAAAGCTTTAGAAATAGTCGACAAAACATTACGTGATCTATGTGATATCGACATTCCTTTTGGAAATAAATTAATAGTATTAGGGGGGGGGGGGGATTTTCGACAAATTCTCCCTGTTTTGAAAAATAGTAGTAGAAGCAGTATTATAGCAGAAACTGTAAAATCATTATACCTTTGGCCAAATTTCCATATTTTTAAGTTAAATATAAACATGCGTTCATGTCATAAAGAATTTTCAAAATTGTTATTAAAAATTGGAGAAGGAAAAATTACAACATTTAAAATTCCAAATGAATGGAAAACAACTGATGTATGTTCAAAAATTTTTGGTAAAAAACTTCACTTTTCGTTAAATAGTGTAATACTTACTTCTCATAATGAATACACGTATTTTTTGAATAAAAAAATTTTAAAACAAATGGATGGGGAGACATAAAAATATTATAGTATAGATACTGCAACATATAAAGGTGTTGACAAATCTGATGATAATATTTACATATATTTTCCGATGGAAGTGTTAAATAACATTCGTGAAGGATTACCACCTCACGAACTCAATTTGAAAATTGGTGCAATTGTTATGTTAATAAGAAACTTAAGTATAACAGAAGGTTTATGTAATGGTACACGATTAAAAATGACAAAATTATTCAAGTACAACATAGAAGCTGAAATCATAACTGGAGAAAAAATTAGAAATAAAGTTTTTATACCTAGAATTACTTTAAATACAGGAAATTCACCTTCATCTTCGTTACCACTTATTTTATATAGAAAACAATTTCCCTTAGTCTTAGCATTTGCTATGACTATTAATAAATCTCAAGGTCAACGTTTCGATAATGTGGGATTATATTTAAAAAAAGCATTATTTTCTCATGGGCAATTATATGTAGCATTATCTAGATGTAAAAATCCTAATCAATTATTTATCCAAGTTGAAAATGAAAATGATACCGAAATAGAAAATGTAGTTTGGAATGAAATTTTTCATTAATACAAAGTTCGTATAAAATATTTGTTCTTTCTCCTTTCGTGATATCAGTATATATCACACTCGCTACGCTCGTGCGCTAACCTCACGGTGCAAATAAGGACTACTTTAATCACGAATAGGCGAGACTTGCGGATTTTAGCAGTCTGTGCTATAAAATTTTATACGATACTCTTGACTTAAATGTTTCAGTTTTACACGGTGCCGTGTAAAAAAGAACCATTTAAGTCACACGTATCGTAATGTACATTATAGTACATTACGATACATGTGACCTAAGTAGTACTTTTTTGCACGGCGTGAGGTGAGAGTCCGAGCATTGCGAGGGTTCTAATTACGCCGTGCAGAAGTGTTACTTAGGTCACGAGTATCGTATAGAATTTTATAGCACAGCCTACCTAAGCCTGCTGTCACGCCTATCCGTGTCATAAGCAGTCTTATTCGGCACCGTAAGGTTAGCGCACGAGCGTAGCGAGTGTGATAAACGCGGTGCAAAAGAGGACCACTTAGATTAGGGACTTTCCACATTGAGTGCATTGCGACTGTGTTGTATCTGTTCCGTGTGATGTGGTGGCGCTACGTGTCCAGAACATAACTACTGTGGAGTTCACGATCTACCAACTTCTGTTTGCAGCGCTGCACAAGACAAACAGAAGTAAAATGCCTAGCTATAAAGAAGAAAGAATTATAAAAAAAAATTGTGCCAATATGTTAAATTTGATGCTACTTCTGAGGATTGTTAAAAAAAATATAAAAAGACTAGAAGATGGTGGGTAAAACCACATTTGAAAAACGAGATTCGTTCTCAATTTGGAGCATATCATACAGTTTTTATATATTTCAAACTTTGTAATCATGAAAAGTTCATTGAATTTATGCACATGAACACTGATGCATTTTCAACTCTGTATGACTTGATGGAACAAAGGTTGAGAAAGCAAACAACAAATTTTCGAGAACTGCTTGATCCAGAATTAAAATTAGCATTTGTTTTATGGTAAGATTAATAAAGTATTATTGATTGATTTTACGTATAGTTAATATTACATGACTTTTATATGTGTACATTTAAAGGTTTCTTGAACATGGAGGGAACGTAAAGCAGGCTGCATTAATGTTTCACATTGGAACTTCTACTGCGTACCAATTACTTAAAGATATTTGCGTCAATTTGGTTCATGTTTTAAATCCACTGTATGTTCCAAAGCCAACTAGAGCAAAATGGATTGAAATAGCTAATTTATACGAACAATTGTGGAATTTTCCCAATTGTATTGGAGCTTTAGATGGCAAGCATATCGACATTAAACAACCTGCATCAGCTGGCAGTTTTTTTTTTGGTCGTATAAGAAGAAACATACTTTTATACTAATGGCTATTGCTGATGCAAAAACAAGTTTTGTTTAGGACAGTATAGGAGAGTTTGGTAAAATATTATATTTATATACATTATTAAATTGATCCAAAATAAGATAATCCATTTTATTATTATATTCTAATTAAATATAATTGTAGGTTCTCTAAATGATGCCAGTGTATTCTCTGATATAGATTTTGCTTCTCAATTAGCAAATGACGAGTTAGATATTCCTCCATCAAGGCCACTACCGAACACAGATATAGAAATGCCTTTCATGTTTATAGCCAATGAAATTTTTGCATTGAGCAAACATCTTATGAAGTCTTTTAGTAAATCTGGAGAATTGACAGTAGAAAAAAAGGTTTTTAATTACAGATTGAAAAGAGCCAGATTGTGTATAGAATGTGCTTTTGGAATGATAGTAAAAAAGTATCAAATTTTGCAACAGAAATTAAAATTTGATTTAACAACTAGTCATTTTATAGTCGCTGCAATCATATGTTTGCATAATTTCCTGATTACAAGTGCAGAGAACAATATGGATTATGTAAATGAAGAAGTTGTAGAAGGTAATAATCAGAACGAAGAGAATCAGAATCTGCGATTGACACCTGTACAACAAAGACAGCTATTAACAGCCTATTTCTCTTCAGATGCTGGCTCAGTTGATTGGCAATTAGACTATAATTAAAGTGGTTTGAATGTTACTAGAAGCTCGTGGTGATTTGCTGAACAACCAACAAAAGAACAAAATTAACGAAAACTTTCAAATACTATTTATTGTTTATAGTTAGATAGGTGAGCGATAGATAATATTGTAAGGTTGTTATATCAATAAATTTTGTAAAGAATTTTGTAAAAGGACTTGTTGAAAAATAAAAAAAAATTACTCTTATGTGCTTGAAACATACATCTATTGATACATTTTCGTCACTATTGATACAGTTATTTGTTTACAAATAAAATACTAGTTTTGGAAATATTGAACAATAAATAATAATGATAGATGTTAAATAATAATGATAATGTTGTGTTAAGTATAATTACAAGTATAGTATGAAATGAACAAGGATTACAATTTATCTAATTTTGATCTTTAAATGAACTAATTATTATATGAATGTCTGTAACAAAGTCAGCAATCTTATCAAATGGAACACTTCTCAATGCTTCTCTGATAGTTTTTTCGTATATGTCATCATTTTCATCTTTTTTGGTGCTATTTACATTGTTTATAAACTGCATACTTGAATCAATAGCACTTTGAAGTTTATCATTCGAACTTTTAGTTTCTGCCTGCTTTCGTTTCGCAAATTCATCTTGTTCAGGTACAGTGATTTCCGTGGTTTTTTTAGTCATTACTGCATGTACTGTTGATGTTGCAGGTTTCTTAGAACTCTGAGTTATTCCTGTCAGTACATTATTCTTTGGAGTAGATGAACAGTCACTTTTAGGATTTTGTAGTTTGCGTAATGCTAATATAAATGCACTGATATTTTCTTGCGGTTTCATTACTTCATCATTTTGATTATTGTTTAATAATTGTTTAATAAAGAATCATTTTCATTTTTCGTAATTGAGTTTTGTGAAACGTTGGTCTGTTGTTTCGATTGCAGTTGACACCTTAAAACATCTTGAAAGTTCAAATTTTCATCATCAGCTTCTGGGTGGAATTCATCATTATCTTCTTCTTTGATACTTTGTTTTGGAGGTTTACTTTTACATGAAGCATTCTCTAAATACTTAATATGCTTCTTTAGAAATTGTAGATCAGAGGCTAGATAAAATTTCTTTCCATTTTTAGTGGCTCTCGCAAATGATTTTCTTATATTAATCCAACGATGATCCACATCACCTGCTGCAAATAAATTACGACTATTAAATTCCCATTTTTAGTATAGTAAACATTTGACGAGTAACCTAACTATAATTAACGCAAATTAGTTTGTAAAAAATTAATTCTTACATGTCATTGATGCATTAAATTTTTTGTTTATTAGAAACGCAAAATTTTCGAAACACTCATTTCTTTTTTCGTGATCTCTGTGATTGAAATCATTGTCATCATACAATAGAGGACATTGTTTCACCAACGCTATCAAGTATTTATTAATTTCAGTTTTGTTTTCCTCCATTATTTCGATTGTTAATTACAATAAAAAACCTCGAAAGCGCGCGGGATTGCAAGGTGTTGCCGAACGTCGTTGTTACAAATTAATAGGTTATGTTAATATAAACAAACGAGCATCTACGCGTTAGGAAAACGAGCACAATCAGCAGTGATAAAATACAAAATAACTACTGATATATAATTAAATAGTAAAAAATGTCGGAAAATATAGACCATATTAACGAGATTATCATTCAGATGGTTCGAGCAGAACCCATGATTTATAATAAAGGAGATCACAATTATTTATCCAGCAATATCAAAAAGGATAAGTTTAAAATTATAGCTTCTGCTATTTATCAGTATTATCTAGAGGAATGGACAGGTATGTATTGCATTTATATGATTTAAAAATTTTAATTGAAATGCTATAATTTTCTTTATAAATAAAAACTATTATTATTAGCTGCAGAGGTTGAAGCGCAGTGGAATAAGCTATACTTGAAGTATAGACAATTATTCAAGCAACAAAATATGTCTGTACCTTCTGGTAGTGCTGCACGAACTGATGCAGCAGACTTTTGGCAATTTTTTAAGTCGATGCAGTTTCTCGACACTTACATTGTACATGAGTCAACGTTGGACTCTTTTTCAAAAAGAGCTGCTGATAAGCAAAGCGATGAAAATACCTCTGAACAAAAGCGTTTTAAGAAAAAGAAAACAGCTGATGAAAGCATCCCGATTGAAAGAAGAATTTTGAACATGACCGAAAAATTTATGGAAACTGAAAAAATTGATGAAACTGTAGATAGAGAAGATCATGAAAAAGAAAGAAGAATTGCAAATTTCATGCCATTGATCAAAAGGTCTTTCAGAAAACTTTCTGAAGAAGATAAAGAAAATTGCATTCTGCAAATACTTTGTTTGAACATACTTTGTTTGAACAAAGAAATTTAAATAAAAATTAATTTTTAATAGAAATGTGTAGCTCTATTTATTTATTTCCCTTTCATAATATTATGAATTACTTTTTTTATACAAAAAACTTAGAAAAGAAAAATAATTTACCCTTAAAAATAATAAATTTTGAAAGCCCATTATATTGGCAACACTGTATTTATAGTTTACAAATTTATTGCCATAACCACAAACAGACTAAAGTTGAACAAAGAACCATCAACAAAGAATTCAATCGAAATTAATTTGCCAAGTTTACAATTCAAATATCTCACTATGGATCTAACAGCTTTTATCAGAAGTTATGATATTGGATTAAAAGATCAACTTTTATCAGATGATCAATATATTGTTGATTTGCTGAAATACCTAGAATCTAACCCCAATAGAGAAAATCAAAAAATGAACTTTGCCCTTCGTTACTTATTTTTGAATAGCAAGTATGAAAGTCTTGCAGTAGGACTTTATCAGCAGCATTTCATTCATAAAGATATAGCTTTTATCATGTGTGCGGACAGAACACACATGAAGGAGCCTGTGAAGTTCGAAATGCCAGTGAACCCTACGAATTATGTTAATTTCTTGAAAAACAAGATCTTACCAGAGATTAAAAGTAAACTGGCACCATCACAAAATCCAATTATTTGCATCCATGAAGAGTTGAACTTGCTCACGAACAACATGGATGTTTCCGATTACTATTTGCACCAGTCAGATGTGTATCGTATATTGTGGCCAACTGCTATCCATGCTACCAATCAATTCATGATTAATACAAATATGCTGCACGAATAGGAGGAGTACACCATAAAAAAGCCATTGAAAAACTCACTATCAGAATTTTGGAACTTTTTAATCCCATATTCAGACCGACCATGTGATTCTCTTGGCTCCCTACAAAGGCTTGTTGATAATGCACTATATCCAAAGGTAATAATCACATTATATTGTTTAATATATCATTATATTATTTAATGGTAATATTCTAACAATTATTTATTAAAATTATTGCAGGACTCTTATGAAGAAAGCAGTGAAGAAGAAATTTTATTTAAAAAAATTATTATTATCTTACATTGAGATTTAAAAAAAGAATGTTTTATATACCCTTCTACGTACCTTTTGTATGTTTTTTTTTTCTTGACAAACATATAAAGAAAACTCAAATTAAACATTTTCCTTTCTGCCTACTGTATCATCTTCTCATTTGTTCCTGTGGAAGATTGGCCAGTAGCACTGCGTGCGATAGTGCTTGTCTTTGATTCTGGTGTTGGTCTTTGCATTCCGTTAGATAGTGATGATCTTCGAATCCATTCACTCGAGGTTCTCTGAAATACAGAAAGAAAAAATAATGTTATCATGTAGATTAAAGAACATTTTTAAACATTTTCTAAGTTTACAAACAAAATGTTGTCTTAACGTTCTGGTATTAGGCATTGATGGCAAGACAGTTGAAACTGCGTGTGTTTTTAATTTTAATGTGTTTTATATATTAAATAATACAAAAAATATCATGTACTAACCTGGTATTTGTTGCGACTGCTGCCTTGGCATCGGTTATTGACATTCAATTTCTGCTGCATTTCCATTCCCTGCTGTTGGAGTGGCATAGTTTATTGTTGTTACTAGGAAAACATCTGTTACAATGACATTTGCTGAGATGGGGGATGCGGTACTTGTTGATTTGGTCCTGGAGAACATTTCCATCCACCTTGCATGATCATCTATTGCAGGAGGTGCATTCGTTATGTTGTTGTTGTTGCTGCTGCTGCTGCTGCTGTTGTTTGTACGTTGTTGCTGTTGTTCTGAAGTGGTGATTGACCAGGCGGACCTTACATTTAATTAAAAAAGAAAATCTATGAACTGTTGAGGTATAGGTTGTGGAGATGGTATGGTAATAGATTCTGTCACTGAGAGGGCATCTGAAGCAAGTATATTTTGGAGTGGAAAATGGCGATGAAGTACCATTGTACTGTGCAAATAACAGGCGTATTCCGAAACACGGGCGCCCGAGTTTCGGAGCACGCCAAACGTTTTAGACCAGCTTTGAAAGATATAAAAACTATTTTTAATTGATGTTTTATATCTCATTTAAATTCAAATAGCGCATAATTGAAAAATAATCATTACAGTATCTTGAAATAATTATCACTTACCAAATAACTACGATTTGCACGAGATTTCGTCGAGCACATTTTGGAGTTTTGGAGCTGAGAAAATAACCTCCATAATGACATCCATAGCTTTAGGCATCGAAGTATCGGACGTTGGTAGATCGTGAACTCCACAGTAGTTATGTTGCGGTCATGTAGCGCCACCACATCACACAGAACAGACACAACACAGTCGCAACGCACTCAATGTCGAAAGTCCCTTACGGATAGGCGTGACTTAAGTGTGGGCTTAGGTCACACTATGCTTTAAAATATTTCTAGCACATTGTGTCTTAAATTCGCGTTTAAGTTACGCCTATCCGTGACCTTAGTAGTTCATTATTGCACTGTGTATACCGCACTCGCTACGCTCGTGCGCTAACCTCACGGTACAATAATAGACTGCTATAATCACGGATAGGCGTGACATGGCGGATTTAAGCAGTCTATCAGTGCAGGGCGTTTTATCACCCTGGCTGCGCTTGGGCGCTGATACACGACGTGCAATAATCGGCAATTTAGGTCACACATATCGTAATATACTAATGATGTTTGTTGATCTATATATCGCCAAGTTTAACCAAATTCAATATGTAGTAGACAATAGTGCGCGCCAGATTATGCGAGCGCGCTAACGAGTGTGTTAGGGGAACGCACACATGTACCCCTATGTCTCCCCTCCTATGGTATGTGGGTAAATATCATGTGACCGCGAGAGCTGCCGAAACTAATTGCAAGTTATGCTCTCGCGTCGCCCCTTTTGCCTTCGGTACTCCTATGTGAGCGGACGTGTTTCACGAAACGTGCCACCGACTGTTATTATTGCCACTAGTACATTAATAATATATATCTACATAATATTAATTCGCTTAAATTTATGTCTAAAACGTCGTTTCCAGTTCAATTTATTCCAATTCCTCCAATTCTAATTCAAATTTTTTTAACTGTCACATCAGTCTTAACATCTAAGAATATTCCTACAGTTTTATATTTTTTACTTTAGTGCATCAATATTGCAATATTTTTAAGTAATGATAAAATATCGCACTTGCCGGATTTTTCAGGGAATTTTTCTGGACTTCTTGGAATTTTGCTCTTCCTAGAATTTTAACTCTAATAATATACATAGGATGTGAAAACGAGGTTTCTTGGTGGTTAAATTTGGTGTAATTTTAAAGGTAGCACCATATATCATTTACTGTAATTATAATGAGTTGTCCTCAGGATCACCCTGACACTTGGACATCATCTACGGAAGTGAACATTTTTTTTCGGTACATTTGTTGTATACTTAGTGCGTTGTATCATAGACCATTTCTCGCCATTCGGGAGGTGATTTTGACATCTGGACATCGTCTACAGAAAGTGTTAATTTTTTTGTATTAGTAATATCCTTAGAGCATTGTATGGTAGACCATGTTTCGACATTCAGGATGTGATTTTGCAATATAAAAATGTAAACCAATACAGACATATCAATATAAAAATGTAAAGATCAAATTTTGCACTTTTCGGATTTTTCAGGGAATTTTTCTGAACTTGTAATTTTGGTCTTCCTGGAATTTTAACGTAAATCATATACTTATGACTATAAACAAAGTTTGTTGTGGTTAATCTTATTGTAATTTTGAAGGTGAGTGTGTCACATATTCGGGAGGTGATTTTGATACCTGGATATCGTCTGCTGCAGTTAATAATTTTGTTTGGTTCATTTGTTCTATACTTATAGTGCATTGTATCATAGATCCTGTTTTGCTATTCGCTATACTAATAAGTGTCGAATGGTTATGTATCAGTAAAAAATATGTAACTTAAATCACGGGCCAATTTTACCTAGTTTTTATCGTGTAAAATCCACGAAGAGAATTGGTTATTGTTTAACAACCTAAAAAACTGGACAAGTAAAAATTGTACCAGTGATTTTCGTCTTAGGTATGAAATATACCATTTTTATTAAGACTTAATATATTTAATAATGAAAATCAATAAATGATATTTTAAAAAAAGGAAATATATACACACTTATATTTGATCATTAGGTAACACTAAATCATTAAATTAAAATAATAAATATTATTATTAGTATAATAAGGTACGCAATTTACCCTGCCGGCTGCCAAGCTACCACGCGCCCCACAAAACATAGCTTATAAATTTATAATTATGTTACTCTTATATTCAACTTAAATTAAGGCCTTGAAAGTTATTAACTTTAATTTTTATATTAGTTTACAATTGCATTTATAGTAGTAATTGATAAATAGACAGAACTGACATAGTAACTTTGATAAACGTGCCATAATATGAAAACCGAGAAAACCGAGTTAAAACAATCAAAATGTGATATATCTGTTGTATGACTCTAACAACCAATCGAAGCAGTTCAATTAACATGACATCAGCATCTATATTCTATAGCTCCTTTTTTATGTTAACTAGGAAATCTAGGTGCGCCTCACGCACTCCTTATCATGTTATCAATTTTATTTTTTCAGAATGATTTTAAATTTTGTCGCCTACTGGGCACTAACAGTTTAACGCGTTTGTAGGTTATATAATAAAATTCGCATTTCTAATTTGCGTTCCTAAATTCTTGTACCAGGCGACTGGACAACAATTAAATGCTTCACAACAAAGCCCATCACTTTTTTAAGAGAGGAGGATTCGTCTCATCGTTAGATATCGATGTAAAGAACATCTAAAGGACTATGACCGTCACCTTGACAAACATTTCGCAATTTCCCATTTATCGTCTATAGTGATGTAGTTGTGTCTTGACGTCAAATTTAGTCCTTTTCCTCTGATGTTTTGTCCGTCGTAAATAAAATCTAATCCCTTCGGTATTATGTTTAATATCGCATCAAAATAAAAATATCTTTTCAATAACTACGACGCCAGACAAACTCTACATAAAAGTAACCCAACATGCTACACAAAATAATTCTAAACAGGAAATAACTACACGGAAAAATTCTACACAGATATTTACTGCACAGAAATTCCCTACACACATTTTCGGTAATTTTACAACACCGCAAAACTCTACACAATAGTATAACCTATTGTTTTCAACAATAGTAGCAGGGGGACGTTTCCGCCAGACAGGGGGCGTGGCCTACTGGCGCCAAAACCAGAGGGACGCTATAGCCGAGGCGTAGAGGGGATGGCTGGCTGGGCGGACGTTATAGCCGACTGGCGCTCGCGGGCTATTATTTATAATAATAATGTTTTAAATAAATAAATTTTAAATAAATAATGGTGATCTCAGCTTGGTGCATGTGGGAGTGTACGTCGGTTATGAGAGCAGTATAGACGATATGCGTTATTATTATTTATGAATAATAATTTGTTAAATAAATAATAACTAAATAAATAAATATATTTGTTAGAACGCATGCGCGTCACACCGAATCATTACTATTTAAACGGTTTTTAAATATTTTTACCCTCAGTCGCATTTTTACTCAAGATGAATAAACGTCAGAGCAATAACAATCCGAAAAACGAAGGCTATGCCCGTTTCATCAACTGAAAAAAGACGCTGAAAAAAATCCACATGGAAGCAAATCATCCATAAATTTTTAGCTAATACAAAGTCTTTCCCTTAAAACCAAAATCATAAGAGATTTTAAATAAATAAAGTATTTATATGTATCTAAATTATCATCGGTTTACATTTTATTTACTTATTCCTCCCCTCATAGTCTACGAGTGAGTTTTGAAAAAAGAATGGATGTGGTAGTAGGTTTTTTAGAAAATTCAACTCACATGTATATTTACATTTATTTATTTAATACTGATATAGGCGAGATGTGTACATTATTATTATTTTACAGTTTATATATAGAATACATGTTCATGGTGAGTATTCGTTCTCAGTTTACATGATTGTTCGCATTGAGTACATATAATTTTCTTATTTTTACAAATCTTATTATTCTTAAGTATACGCTTGTACATAGTTACACTGAGCTCGTCGTTTTTTACGGTGTTAGAGGAAAAAAGAGTACAAAAGTGCTCAATAGAATAACCATTAGACAAATAAAACAAAAAATTGACGCAATAGTGACCGCACACACTGGAGTCGATACTCTGCAATTGTTGTATGTTCCAGTCGTAGATGTTAGAGTTTCTTCGCAGTCTGTCAACATGATACAGAATGGCTGGGGGGAGTCCGTAACTGTTAAAAAATATTCCTGCACCATCTTTGTCGACGTATACGGCTACCCAATGTGAGCCTTGCTTGATGCTCTCGTCGGTGTTAAATACAAGTGCACACGGCTTCTCCCACACAACCGGAATCTGATCCGCTGGAAATACCCCCACTGTTCGAACCGGTAGCCTGCTGAGTGCTTTTAGGAGCTCGAGAGAGTTCATTATCTTGTATATTATCGTATGGATGCTCTGACAACTCTGTACTGCTTGATTTTACAATGCATTTAGTACTGAGCTTAGATGACGGCGACGATGACGACGACGACGACGATAACCGTGACGACGACGAGAACAACGATGCCGACGAGGGCGTCCTCGAGGGTTTTGCTGTAGAAATGTCGAGTTTTTTCAATTTTGTATAAGCTTTATGCTCTGGAGACGTTTCTTGCGCCGAAGGCTTTTCTTTTAATTTAAGATTAACGACGTCTGGCGTCTTTGTCTGTTTGGAAACTGCTTTTATAAGCCACAAACGTAGTTTATATACGTAACTTAAAGCACATGTGAAATACTCTCTTTTTATCCCATGATAAAAACAGTAGTGAGCGTTGGTTCGTGGTAGGTTTCTAAATGAAGGACAATTATATTCTTCCAAGTTGATAACATGACGTGCGAGAACTCGTTCGAGTAACTGTTGTTTTTCAACTCCGCGCACGTATATACGAATAGCGTTTCTCGCCATATCTTTTAAAATGTTGTAGACATCCTCTAAATTGGATTCGCCATCGAACCACTCTAACCCGTAATGAAAACACGACGAATAACTATTGGTGGCGAGGATTCCTTTTTCAATTTCACTGCAGTCGTATGGTGGTTTTATTATCCAATGAGCGATGAGGTTGATGTCGGCTCCTACGATAGCGATCTCTTTTGGTAAAAACTCTCCGTTTTTATCGTGAAATGCTTGAACGTCTATGATGTAGTCGAGTTTCTCCATGACTGAGACTAGCGACCGCTTTACTGTTTACAGAGTTACTGAGAGCACATGTGTGAGCGAGAGCGCCGACAGGCGCGCACTGGCGCCCGTCGCCGTTAGCTGTCGATGGTGGGGGTCGTTTAGGAGTTAAAGTCTACGACCACTTGACGACTGGAGTCTCTTTCGAGCACATTATCGAATTCTGAGTATAATATACAGTTGATGGTTTTTGCTAGCGGTTTATCGAAACGCACTTCTATTCTGACCGAGCCATTTTTATCAAGATTCTAATGTCCTGCAAAATGAGCTGACAAGTCGGCTGTTAAGTCGAAGGCGAATAGACAATAGCCGTCTACATAGTCATCTCGATCAATCTCCAGACCCTTGTTCATGTAGAGTATACCCGTGCCAAAGAATAGCGTATGAAAGCACTCTATATATTGAGGCGATGCACCTACAAAGTTAGGCTGTAACGGTTTACTCGGTACTTGATTACCGTCAACGTATAAAGATAAATAGAAATAGTTTATACTATAATTTTGAAAGTTAAATGGGTTTAGTTTTCTGTCGCTGTTAAAGGCTTTGTTATCCACAAATCCTAGGATGATTCTTTTAGGTAGTTGGCCGAGTATTACATTTTCCAGAGTATCGCCGAGAATACCGCTATGTATTGTGAGAGACTTTACTTCGACCCTTGTGAGAGGATATTTAGCTGTTGTAGTAGCGAGCATTCTGGCGTGAGCGATTAACACTGCTGAACTGACTTTAACTCGTCTAACTAGCAGAATAGCCTCTGTTATATGTACTGAGCACCCATCGTCTGGGGCTAAATCCATAAGACAGAATGCGTCCTTGGAGCGAACAAGGCGTAGGCGTACCTCTACGCCATTTAAAAGAAATCTATCTTGATTTGCCACATCGCAATGTGAATGGCCTAGGAGGTCCAGCGTTTTTCCGCCAGTTATATATGTCATTCTTCTGACAAGCGCTTTATTATCAGTAGTTTCAGGCTGACCGTCCATAGCACCTGCGGTGTCAGCATCCCAGAGCGCTGTCGTAAGATGTGAGCTTTTAGCTGCAGGGCCGTAGTTTAGAAGAGTTTCGAGATATGCTTTGTAAGGATACGCGTTATTTGAAGGTGATACTAGTTTCTGGTTAAAATATATGTCGACTTGACTGAACATTGAGTGTAAACAGTTGTTGACAGGAGCCACTAGATCTTTTATTTTGTCGGTAGCTGGTAGTACTTGTACACTCACTTTCAGCATTGTATGTGCAAGGTCTAAGTGATCTTCGTTCTGCAAATTTATGCATCGGACTTTCGTCGCTCTACGACGATACGGGTTTGTAGGATACCCATCTGCTCGAATCTATAGCAGTCTGTGTAGGGGGTAAAGCGAATAAGTAAAGCTCTGTCTTGAGACCGGCTTCGGAATGACTGTGCAGAAAAGACATTCTACATTTAGTTAAATATATCGGTCACGCGAGATTTTCTAGCTTTCTTCTTACCACTATTGTTCCGCTTCACTTTTCGGGCACCCTTTTTAATTTTTGTTGTGGTCTTCCTTTTCCTTCTTAATCGGCCGGTGGTCTTCTTGGGTTTTCTGGATTTTCAGCGCCTCCGAGGAACTGTACTATACGCTTACGTGGCATAGCTTTATATCCTGAGTCTTCCATGATGTTATGAAGTTTTTCTGTAGCTTTACGTTTTAGGTTATGGCCCGACTCGTTGAGCCGGTTATGAAAGGATACCTTAAAGGACATGTGATTGTGGCTTACATCTTCGAGAATGTTGACACCAGCCCTCAAAACTTCCTAGCCGATAGTTCGAGCGCCTTTGGTGATGTAGGGAAGGGCACTACAAAATATACCAGAGAACACGAGCCAAGTCCGTGCCCTCGCATGCGGTGAGATCCCACGTACACGGTGTTTACTCCGCGACCTTCGCTGCCACTCTGATAATATTCGTCGTGAAAAGTGATGATTTAAAACTCCTTCTTGAAGTGTAGTGCAACGGTCAACGTCCCGAACTCGAATGGTATCAGTTGCCCAAACTGGTCTCTTATATCGATATCGATTGTCTGAAATCTGTTGGTGAGAAGTGGAATGTAATTCATAGAGAAGAGAATTTTCTTACTATTGTACTACCAAAGTTGAACTGCTTGGCTTCTATATTAATAATACGTAGCAGAGGAGCATGAGTATCGCTTCACACAAATTAGAGTAAACGAACAGTTGGTCAGGAATAGCTCTAGCGAGACTTGCGGGCTGACTACCTGTAAGTTGTAGCACGTAATTGTATATCATACGATCTTCGAAGCCTAGAATACGTTTTACAGGCTCTGAGAGTTAGGCGATCTGCATATTCTTACGCTGCCATCCTTGCTAAGAAAGCCGATACTTTCAAAACCGCCTTTATCATCGTAAAATAATTTCTGACAGATAACCTTTTAATTGTTAAAATGAACCAGTGGCTCGTTGATCGCCTCGATCAGACTGCCAATAGAGTTATAAGTGCCGTATTGAAAAGGAAGCTCTTGAGATTCTGTTCTGTCGTCTGCCAGTAGAGTCGTAGATGTAGAGTAGTACAGAAAATATAAATTTCCGAGATACCTACAGCCCACTTGCCGTACAACTCTACCTCTTGTGGTATAAGCGTCGAGTAATTTGTTGTAGTGTTGTTTGGAAAATATTTTTTGCTGCTATTACTTGGAAGAACTATGCTGAATTCATTGAGATTCATCTTTTTTAAATAGGTTTTGAATCTGAAGCAGGGGCCCAGGAATTAAATTTTTCAGGATAGCCAACCCAGCTTACTAGATATTGTTTTTTAGAACCTTTCCCTTACTGCGTATTATTTTATCGATGTGAAATTCTCGCTGTTCAACACGTTCTTTATGCACTACTGCGAGTTCTACAAGATTGAAAAAGCCTTCTATTGGTTCGTTCTGGAGATCGCTCAATTCGTAAATAAAAAGACCTTATCTTTGTACAACTTTTGTAATTTTAAAAATCTCGTCGCACCACAATTTTTCGGCACCTTTCCCAAAAATATTTTGTTCTCTGCTGATACGCACAAACATGCCTTTCTTATATACTGCTTTACGCCATACAGGCTGCCTCTGTTGCGCACGTGCTACTAAATTTTTTTTAGCAATGTGCATGTTATATATTGTGACAGCCGTTGGTGGAATTTTTATAGTAGTATGAGGCGTTTTGTTGTAGGTAGCAACTAGATTTTGTAAAACATCTACGTATCGTTTTGAGTTTTTGTAGGTAAAGTATCTGTACATGCGTTCTTTTAAAGTTTTATTAAAGCGCTCAACAACTGCAGCCTTAACGTCCGGATTACGAGTGACGCGAAATTCTATATCTCTTTCTTTTAAAACTTTCTGTAGAGCGCTACCGAAAAATTCTTTCCCTCAATCTGTTTGCAACGTGAGCGGCCGTCGATTTTTTAAGGAATCGAGCATTTTTTTAACGCTTTGGCCACTTCCTGGCTTGTCTTGTCGCGTAAAGGTTGCACCCAAACGAATTTTGATAATACATCAATTACAACTAGTAGATAGGAGATTCCGTCGTTGTAATCTTTTATTGATGATAACTGAATGAGATCTGCCTCCCAAAAGTGATATATACCGGTGACGTTATAGTATAGTCGAGGAAATTTTCGTCGAAAAACTTTATGTAGAGTATATGGGTCATGCCTAGTTAGCCAGTTTTTGATTTCTGATTTTTCTATTTTCTTATCGTTCATCCTGATTCAATTCCGAGCGCCAGAAAACCCCGCCTCATGCTCTATGTCGAAATATTGTCTCTTTAGCTTGCTCGTTATCGTCTGAGAGTCATCCATTTAGGTGTCGAAGTTCATCCGCCGGCTTTTCTTTTTACGCTCGAATTAGAACTTTTGTTTACTAAAACAGTTTCATCATCCTCGAATGAGGCTGTATTATTTATATCAAAAAGTGACTCGTCAGTGTTGTTCGTGTCCTTAAGCAACTGCTGTTCAAGAATTTTCTGATGTTTGTTAGGTGTACTCGTACTTATGTTGAAAAATTCGCTGTTCCCCACATACTCTATCGGAGTTTAAATGTCTTGAAGTAGCGCTGCAAATTCTCTTCTTCCCGTCGCGTAAACTTTTTTTTATGATACGTGCACGAAAAAAGCCACTTTCCATGCATGTAAAATAAATAGAAAATCGAGTTTTTCTTAGCAGCGGGAACAAACTACTCTCTTAAAAGAAAAAACTTTTTCCTCCCAAGGGAGTAGTTTTTTCCTCACTCTGTAGCCTATCCGATGGATGTGTGTGTCTATATAAGTATTTTCAAAATTTTCAAAATTTTTAATATACTACTGTTTTACTTTGAAAAGTCCACGAATTTCCCATTCCTTTCATATGCATGATAAGAGGCGCCTATTCACGCACTTATCATAAAAAGTACGATGTGCAACAAGGGGGGAGTAGCTTTTTCAGACTCTGGTGATGTTTTGAGCACTTGTGTTCGTCTTGAGCGCCTACGGCGCCCTTGACTCCCACTCGTGCTCAAAACATCACCCTCGCGAGAAATAGCAAATTTTCCCCCCTAATTGCACAATATACTATTTTAATGTCGGAGTGCGTCGTTTATTTAATCGATAATATGGGGATCTTTGATCTTCAAACCGTCGATAAATACTACTCCATTTACACCCCACTTGATTCGATGCGAAATTGCTTTTAGATGGTTCAGCAGTAGAAGAGCCTTTGTCCGATAGAGTTTCAGAACACTTTCCAGTATTACATGATCTTTCATTCCTACATCATCTTCTTTCTCGCTCTCACTGTTATTCAGAGTAGTCAGACGGCGATTCTCCTCGACGAAGAATAAATACTTGCGCAATATGGTCAGATATTCTTTTAATTTATCCTTTTCGTTTGCAAACGTGCGGGACTCGAGAATCTGATTCAAATTGTTACCAAGACGGCTCAAGTTATCACCTATTGTCTGTGCAGATTAAAGTGTAGGTTTTGTTGAGAGCGCTGGCTGTGCTGTCAGCTGAATCAGGACGTTTACACTCGGATTGACTGGCAGAGGTTTAGCTAGCCTTTAATTTCTATCAAGCTGCTCTTTCGGTATTAATACCATCTTTTTTGCTCTTTTCATTTTTTTAAAACACGGTTTTCAGAAGTTCAATTATCGGTTGCAATAGAAACGGTAAAAAACTTTCATCTTTTTGAACTATAAAACGTTTTTTATTTTTCTAAGAGTTTTTATGGCTGTTTTTTTAAAACTGATTTTCGCAGCACTGTCTTGTGTTTTTTTAATTTAGATTTTTCACTTTCCTTCAGAGAAACTACTCCTCGCAATACGTTAAGCACGCACTCGCAGATGTATTTTATTAATTTTTTGTCTGCTGCGCGTAAAAGTGCTGCCCGCTGTTCCTTACTCGAATGAATCCGAGCGTTTAAAAGCGCAACGTATTTTTTTTTCGATTTGTACTTTGTCGAGTTTTGGGCGAGCTTGTCTCCCCACCCTTCTTGACGTAGATGCGTTCGCTTTCATGGTGCGCCACTGACTGAGGAAAGTATTAGATGGCAAACTGATTTAAATTATATGCGTGTAGGCTGATTGAGAATATTTCGGCAAGTAGACGTACTGAAACTCGTCGTCGGGAAATATACACGCGCAAAATCTAAACTCATCAGCCGTACTCTGCTTGCAGTCTATCAGAAGGTATCCGTGAGGATTAGCCGTTGCGTCCTAGTACGCCTCTTGCACAAACTTTTGGTCCTCAGGGTAGATTTGTCTAGCTAGATGCTGTATTTGAGCTCGATCACGAGGATTTTTAAACAAGACAATGTAAGATGAATTGAGACTTATGCCGCGTGAATATTGACCCTTACGGAAAAGGTTTTGAGTTACAAACAGTATCGAGATATTCTTATGATGACTCGCCTTTGTAAATAAATCAACAATCACATGATTTGTGGCTTCAGACATCAAATCATTGATAATTACAAGTTTTCCAGATGCGGATCATTTCAATAATACTTCGATTTAGGTAACCCCTCGCGAAACTCAATCTGTTTGCCGTTGTTTATATAATTCTCGCTTTTGTAACCGTCTTGCCACTCTGCGTAGTAAAATAATATTCTGTCAAACACTGCATCAGCCATATGTTCTAGAGAATTTAAAAATCTTTTTATAAACTGAGTTTTTCCGCAAGCGGTCGGTCCGCACACTAAGCAAGCCCACGCATGAGTCCAGCATGTATCCATTTCTACAGAGTTGGTGTTATACTAACAAACAAAGCAGCAGGATAGCCATTATATAAATTTTCTAATATAATCCCGGCAGCGGTGGCGGCGGCGGGCGTCGGCGGGCGGTTGGCTTAGTATTTTCCTCACGGCGACGGTCGAGGGTTAGCCTTTTTCCCGGTAGGAAGCAGTCAGAGCACGGTTACTCAGCGCCGGGGCATGCGACCCGGGGGCTTGTCTCCTTTATGCTAGGGGCGCCAGCCATTCGCTACAGAGTAGAGTCCTTCAAAAGGCCTCTGTCTTCGACGATGTACAAGCGCGTGCGCGCACTAGTCGCATGCTTTCCGTGTTTAAGGGCACGACGTTCGTAAAGCCACCAGTCATTTTCGGTGTAGACAGTAGTTAGCCCTCTCACCTGGAGGTCCAAGCTTTAACGACATGGCGTCGGTCTCTCTAGCGAGTGCAGGGTTCCGTGACCCTATTCACCATGAAAATATAACAAAATACGTACGCATTACATCTTTCAACAGTCCATTGTCTTTTTACGTACAACTAGTAGAAGAGGATGGTTTTTATTTGGCATTAGAAAAAGAGATGAGCACGTTTTACCAGTTTGCACCTCTTTATCAGCATTGTGATAAGATTAAAGATTTTAAAATTCATCTAAACGACGGAATGTCGTTTAAAAAATTAACTTTACAAAATTTGCAGGTATGTTTTTAAATTCTAGATTTTTTTAACCAGACCTCAAACTGTATATCTTATACAATTTTTTTCAAAAACTTGTAACACCCTGTACAAGCTCCGCAAAAAATTATAAAATTTATTAAAACTAAATTTTATTAAATAAAATTTTAGATTTTATGCGAGTATATCGCGCTCCTCTATTCTTTATTTCAACGCTCTGACTCACAGCTGTGCTCATAGCAGCAGGCGGCAGCAGAAACAGCAATAGATCGGGGAGAACGCGCAACCCGCGCGTATATCTGTATTCTGTATATAGCGAGCGGTAAGCGCAGCGGCGTGAAAGAAGGAGTAGCGACTCAGCGGCGGCGCAGCGGGCGCATTAGAATATGCTTGTGTGAATGATTTTTGTATATAGGTGTGAATGTACGTGTGCAAGTATGAATCTGATAGTTTTTTCGGCGGCGCGATACCCGCTCTCTCCACGGCCTATATAAGGACCTATACGAGCTATTCCAACTCACTAGCTGAAGCGCAACTTAAGCGCCTAGTCCCTGCTCTTGAGCAATTTATGCCTTGAGCAGGTAAAAGACTTTCTCAAATTTGTAGAATTTTGAGATTTCAAAAGGCTTATAAATTTAACGTGTTAAACCTGATAACGCAACTCACGCGTATCAGGTAGCAAAACATAAAATAATTTCAAATCATTTGTATACTTAGAAAATCGCGATCCAAAGCCAATAACACAAAATAAAGCGTATTGACATACTGTAAAATCAAAGTCAGTCATCAAAAATATATATATATATTTTTCTGTTGCCAAGAATATTTGCAATTTACGCAATATTCTATCTTAAAAGACTACTGATAGAATATATTTTGTTTATTGAAAAGAAATAACATTCTTTTATTATTGAAATATTTCTCCACTACCTGGTATCCCGGACCTTTCATATTATCAAAATATATTATAGCATAGAATCAAATTTCTATTTATGATCCGTCGTCAGAATTACGACATATTTCAGTAAATGATTACTGCTCTTCTCTAAAAATCTAAAATCATATACGCACACCGGACCGAGAAGAGTCGTGACCGTTTCAAACTTTCAGCCTAAAACAATGATTACTGTTTTACGAATGGGAAAATGGATTCGCTGTCTTTCAATGGAGACGCCAAAGAGGTGTATAGCAATCGACACAGGCGAGTTTATAAAAATTACATCAGATTAAGAGAAGGATGGCATTTTCAGACTCGAGCTCCACTTCTTTAGTCTACCACCTCAAGTGATTTTACGTGGGTTAGGCAACATCATACCTTCGTCTGCACGTGGTGCTCAGTGGTCGAGGAACGCGTACAGATTATTTAAGAACGTGACGGAAGGTTGCCTACTTAGCTGCCAGTTCATAAAATATGGTTTAGCGCCAAACACTTTCTATATCTTTCTTTCAAGTATAGCAAGAAAAAATTCAGTCGTGTACGTTAATACACTTTTAGTCGAGTATAACGAGGCAACCTCTGATGTTACTGGATTGTATCACCCTATATGGCCAGAAGATATATGTAAATAATAACACAATAATTATAAGTACATAAAATAAGGGATAGATATGAGCTTTTTTCTTTATTTAATAAAAATACATCAGTTTAAATTTGTTTTTATTTATTTATATAATGAATATAAAATTTTCCTTACAAAATTACAAAAATTTTAAAATATATTTTTTAAAGGTAATGAATATAAAATTTCCCTTAGAACACTACAAAAATTTTACAATATATTTTTTTAAGGTAATGAATATTAAAAATAAAACCTTCCTCAAAAGGTAAAGAGTAGGCAAGTATAAACGGGTTTTTATTTACTAATTATTTTTAATTTGATGATGATATAATTCATTCAAATAATTATTTATATAAGTGACAAACTATGGTAAAAAAATATATGTTACGTATTCCGAATAAATTTATCGAATTATTCCTTAATACTACTATGAACATACTTGATAAACCCGTCGCTTAATAATTTTACGGTGAGATAAAAAGAATAATTTTTCAATGATAATTTTTCATTTTTTAATATCTTCTTTATTATTAATAATGTTGTGTTTCACTAAATTTGAAAGACGTTACAAGTTTATTTGACAATGTTATTAATTTTTATCAAATCAAACAATTCACATTAAGAACTATCAACCGACGGGTTTATCAACAACCCATAGGGTATGTTCATAGTAGTGTAGAATACCGCCAGTAAATTAACAATGACGTTAGGAAAACAATAAAATTATAAATCGTATTAAAGAATAATTTGATAAATTTATTCGAAATACGTAATTGCCATTTAACTATTTGATTTCATATATTTTTTTACTATAGTTTGTCACTCATATAAATAATTATTTAAATGAATTATATCATCATCATATTAAAAATTAATAGTAAATAAAAACCAGGTTACACTTACCTACCTTTTACCTTTTGAGGAAGGTTTTAATTTTAAGATTTCACGAATTTTTAAGGATAATCAGTGATTATAATAAAAACTATCCCCTCGGTAGATATATTACATCATACCTTACTAACTTAAAAGAGAATCATCAAAATGTGCGACCCTGTGCCTCCTAACACAGGTGCGCAACACCAAAAGCCTCGCATGCGCTAGGATTTTTCTTACACGTAGGATTTAGCGCGATCGTCACTTTTGGAAGAACGCTAGGGAGAGGGGAAAATAATCACACGCAATAGTTATAGTTTATTGCACTTTATATTTCGCCCAGCCCTTCCCTATAACGCGGTGGCTGTAGTGCCTCCCGCGCACAATTTAGCTACGCAGGGCTTATGCTGACACGCTCACACACGAGCCGCGCTCGCCCAGCAGACGGCAGGCCTCAGGCTCAGGCCCAGGTCCAGTCCGCTGACGGCTGGCTCTCTCTCTCTCTCTTTCGCGCGTGCGCTGGTTAGACGCCTCGCGCAGAAGACGTCTTGGTGTGCGCCCGCACTGCACACGGACACTCTCGTGTTCGCGTTCTCTCTCTCTCACACACACGCGTACGCTCCCGCACGGCGTATACTCTCTCTCTCTCTCTCTCTCTCTCTCTCTCTCTCTCTTCTCGAAGACCCCGGTGGACGGCCGTAGATGCTCCCGTCGGCGCCTCCCGAACTCCTCGTAGACCCGATAGCGGCTGGCTTCTTCGGCTCTCCCACGGCGATGTTGCTGGGTGCTCTGGTCCTCCCGATGATGATGGCGGACTGGCTCGCTTCCTTGCTCTCGTGCTGATCAGGATGGTCACGGGCTCGTCCGGGCGTTGGCACTTCCTAGTGTCAACGCGCTGCACCTGAAACTCACTCGCGCACTCTTGCAAACACGGGAGACTCTCCTAATCTCATCTAATCGTCAACCTCGGGTTGACGAGCAAAAGAGAACACACGGACTCTCGCAAACGTCGACGTGTTCCGTCGATAGTTGGGAGAGAACTGGCGGATTTCCCGCTCGTTCTGACGCTCACTCTTCTCTCGCGTCTGTCGGGCCCGCGCTGCTTGCTCGCGCCCGATTGGCTCTCAGTCCGCGCAGATAACGAGCCACGCATCGGCGCCCGCTGATTGGCTCGCGACATTCGGAGGACCAATCAGCGCGCGCGCCGACGAGGCTCGCTCTCGCGCCAACGATGCTCGCTCTCGCGCTGACGCTGACGGTTAGCTAGCCCATTCCTCGAACTTGAAGACAGGCCGGCGCCGAGAACAACAACACGACTCGCTAGTTTCTTCCGCGCACTCAGGGCTTGGCCGCATCGACTGAGATACCTCGTATCGACGCGGCTGCGACGTTTGCAACTGCTGTTAAAATAGTGAGTATTAGTTTTAGTTCAAAAGCAACCGTCAAATGAGATTTGTAAAATAAATAGATGTACACGCTAGAATCTATCTCTACAGCAATACCTACAACCAGTATCTACACAGACCTCATAAACTACGGAGTGATAAGTGACCCTCGAAAACTTTGAGTAACGAGTTTCGACTAATTATGCTACAAATTCCTATGAATTTCTAGGAGACGACGTTCATATTGTCCATCCTGGGCATCAGCTACCTCAGAGGCTGTTGCCTTCGCGATATTTGTGTTCAGCGACCCCCAAAACCCCTGAGTAGCAAAGCTGGACTCATTTTAATAAATAGTATGCACCGAATGCGTCTATTTATTATATATACATTGTATTTCTAATTCGATTTGATTTTACGCGCCACGGAAGTTTCGAGGATAAGAACGGAAGTTGGGAGAAGAAAAACACAACACAAAATTTTGGTTAGCTATATAAGGATAACGTATCGTTCATTTTTTACGAAACTTTTTTTAAATAATAGTTCTTTTAATATCTTTGAAAGTAACATTGATTCGTCTGATGAAACAACGTATTTCAATAAGATATAAATGTTTGAATATTTTGTAAAGGTTGTAAACTCCATTTCAAAGAATATAAGGTTGCGGTGCGCCCGACAGCCCGTATAGTACTCTAGTACTTATACTTGGCATCGGGGGCGCTACCGCGCCCTTTGATAAAATTTCCCTTGCAAAATGACAAAAATTTTACAATATATTTTTAAAGATAATTATTAATTAGATAAAGATTTCTTTTACATCATAATGAATCGGGCAACGACTATCGCCGGTTTTAAAATCTAAGCGCTTACGCCCGTCCTTCTGATTCACTTCTCCAAATTGTATGTATTCAATATCGCTAGTTTTGATCATCTCTAATACTAATCTTATAGGCGCGTCTACGATACTTATACAGTCTATACAGTAGTTTACCCTCAAGGGGCGCACACAATTACTACTGGTACATCTTATTTTACCGCACACTAGACAAATACTTCTAACTCGTTTTTTTCTATCAACTCGACTATCGAGTCGAAATTAATCTTATTCGAGTTTTCATAATTTAGTTTAATTCCCTTCACCTTACAAACCTCGTGATGCTCACCGCTGGGGGAGCACACTTGGTACGCGTAAAATTTAGGACCGCCCGAGACAGATTTTTCTATGTATGAACCGACGCCATACACTTCAAGCTCATCCGTCAGGTCACCTAAAAACTCCCCTGTAGGAAGATCAATCCCGCCTTCCGACGACCTATAAATAACCGAGTCTGTGTCGTAATACAGTACTCTTTCACCTAAATATTCTAAATAGTTATACAATTTTAGACGCGCCTGAGCCATGGTGTACGCGGCTAAAACCACATTCGCGCTCCCCGACGGAATTACAGCCTCGTTTTTATAATTCCAATTTACGTACGTGGCTTTCTCACTTGCTACGATATAGTGCTGTACTTCAATTTCCGAGTTGTTAAGTAAGCCCCACAATTGATCGGATGCCCTAACAATTTCTGTTTGAGGCAGGATCGATCGCTGCCCAAACTTACCCCAGAAACGATTTAATATTAGTACAGCGAACGCTCTTATCCCATATGTCACAGACGCACACGTCTGCAACGCGTGCGTCTGTGATACATATTTTTTCGGTTTTTGAAAATTATAATTTTACCCCCTCGCGCTCCTCATACTCCCGAACAAAGTTTAATTTATCGTCGTTAGTGACACATCTCGAAGGCCACCCCGAGGTTTAAAATTATAAAAAAGTGTTTATAAAATCGACAAATAGTCCACCACTCCCACCCTCATATCTGGTAGTCTTATATTGCCATATTACGTGAATTTTTATAATCTTATACCCGAGCTTAAGAGCTTTCGCTATCTCCATCGAAACCCATGTCCCACTTAGCACGCACTTGCTATCGCTATGGTGCCTACATTTGGTAACACACTCGCTTATAATACAACTACGACACAAAACAAAAATTAAACAATTATTCGCTTTTATAGGTAAAACAGGGTGAAATAACCAGCGTGTAGGAAGCACATCGCATATTACTAAATCCTCAACGTTATCGAAATTCTCGTAATTTGGACCGGTTATGGATAAACAATCTTCTAAATTATAAATTTCAGGATGGTCTAGAGGATACGTACCCGTTTTGCAAATATAAGGGTACAAAGAGCAAACGTCTACATAACGGATTTTTTCACCTCCGCGAGCTTCATAGTATGTCACTATGTTGATGGTGTGGCCTCCGAAAAACGCCTCCCGTGGATCCAGAACCGTGGCCCTCGCAATAGGGTGTTCTTTTACAAAATCCCTATACTTGGCATTACCCGCGCACTCTCTATCAAACGCGCACTCCCATTTTTCTACGAGGGAATAACCAGCATTCACGATTTTACGAGAAATTGTTAACATCTCCTCGTAACGTTGAGCGTAAGTTCCGCCTATGGAAAGTTTCACGTATCTATCTACACGGTGACACTCGGGACAGCCGTGGAAATAACACCCGTGAAACTGATACACCTTGCCTTTGCCTTCAGAATCAGATAAAAATCCGTCAACCCTGTAACCTACTTTTGAATAATATTCGCCCGAACGACCTGCGTGAATTATCTAACAACCGATACGCTTTTCCTCCCATAAAAGCCATGCAATCGCTTTTTGGGAGAAGTGCCCTGAACGCGAGTAGCCCTCCGGAGGTATAAGACCTATAGTATTCTTCTGTAAAAACATTTTACGAAAAACTAAAGAGCATGCCGACGCGATAGTTATACTTTCGGTAAATGGGCACACTCCTGAAACGTCGAAAAAAATCTTTTAAATTTTAGGCATGCCTGCTTGAGTATAATTACAATCCTGTTTGCAATAAGCTACTATCTCCTCCCTAAAATTAAACGGCTGCTTTTTACGCTTCTCGTACTACGCTTAGAAACGAGCGCGATCTTTTACGGACATTGGCTCTAGCGAGTAATTTTCAGGACCCGGTAATACCCCATTGTACGCCTGATTGTCCGCTCTATTAAATAAATGCGAAAAATATCCCTTTACGCTACCTTCAGGGAGGTCGAAAGCTTTAGGGAGATCAGCGAGTTTCATAGGAAGACAGTTTAGACTATCGATAACATGCGTTACACCGGCTTGTAATTTTAAAATGTTACGACCGTTCATAATGACCTCTGGCTCGATCTCGTAACGGTGATCGGCAATCTGCTTCAGAATCAATTGCGCGTCAAAGCCCTTAGCGTTGTGCGCGATGCAAACATAGCTTTGAAAGCTTTGTTTACGTAACTTTATCGCTAAATCTAAAAATTGTTTTACGCAATTATCCGCCTCGAATACGTGCTTGCGCACACCACAGAACGAACACAGATGGCACTCGTGTTAGCGACGCAGTCGTCGCAGCAGATTTGCGCTACGCATAGATTGGGGGTATGTATCGCAGTAGAAACGTCAAGCATCGTATCTTGGCGGGTTTCTAAATCATAAAAAATAAATTGGGTTGACGGCTGATCGATTTTCTGATTTTTAAACAGGCTGCATGCAACACAGCTCGTTACTACTATGCGTATTTTTACAAACTCTACAATATGATTTACCACATTCGTGGTTTTTACTTTTATCTATATTGTAGAGTTTATTACACGCATCGCAGTACTTAATGTAATCGCTGATACTTTTCTTCCCGCCAGCTTTTCCCGACGTCGAATTGAAATTTCTCAAAGCCGAACATGTCCCTTTATGGCGCGCGAGCATTCCTCGATTATAAAATGCCTGCTACACTCCGCACAATGTTTTGACACCCCCGTACTTCTACATACCCCCGCGCGGTAACAATGACTACATATATTATTACACTTATGGTTATTCACGCGTCTATAGGATTTATTGCATTTCACGCAATAAATAATAATAATAATCCTAGGTTTAACGCCTAACAGATTTAAAATCAGATTATAATGCCCTTCATCTTCGGAATGATACGCAACATTTATAAAAGTGTTATATTTGCCTGGTAGGTCGCGCTCCCCGTCAAACTCGAGACTATCGCCGTCACCAAAGGTATTATAATTAAAAACGCGGATACAAATGCCATGATTCGCGTAGTGCCGCTGGAATTAAAGTAATTCCGTGTGACTGCATTATCCCTCACTATCCACGGTAACTGCGGCCTCTTCTTATAAACGACGCGCACGGTCACCTTGCATCGCCCCCGCTTTTACCGACTTCCACTTGCGCAGCCACTCAGGGGTAGCGTTTTTATGCATGTGAACTTTGCCATTATTAACAACAAACACCGCGACGCTGTCGAAAATGTCAGCCAATGACGGTATGACAGACCCGCGCGACCTTTCGAAAAATCCGTGGACTCAATCACAACGCCTATCACTTCTTGTGGGGAGCCCCGCCGTGACATAGCACGCTAATTCGAGAATCGCCCCTTGAATTATACTCGGAGTACACTTCGATGCGTCGTACAACGATTTTCTTATTTTAAAAACTACCCGACGCTCGTTCGACCTAAAATTTGTGGTCCCGCTACTGCGCTCGCTTACTAAATCTATATATTTAAATGTATCTAATGTCCTCCTGGTGAGCGGCACCCTAGTATTCCGCTTCATCGCTGTCCTCATCCTCACTCTCCTCGGGCTGCACCGGTTGAGCGTTGGCACCCGACGGGCCGGGCATCGGCTCGTTATCGCCGCCCGCTGTTGCTGTAGCACCAGCGCTAGTACCGTGCCCTTCCTGCGTTATCGGTGTGTGGAATGTGGGGTCCTCCTCGACGAGATCGTCAAAACATTCCAAATCTATTGTACCCAGTTCTGTCACTGGAAATATTTATAAATATTCATAAATAACTTTTTTCACCGTTATGATAATAATAATAATTATAATAATAATAATAATTATACGTACATGCTTCGAAGTACTGCTGAAACATCGGCCTTAATCCCGCGTGCTCCATACACGGCTCACCCTGAGCGAGCAAGGCCTCGCAGGCAAGGGTTACTGCTAGCTCGCTTTCTCGCAGCACAAAATGGTATAACACTCCCAACAGGCATGGTGTAAGCATCAAAATTAACTTTATAAAGGTTTTACGTGTCTCCAACGGGCTAATGAACGGTATCGTGCGTATATACGCGCCATTGTTTTTATTTTTACTTGTTATATCGCAAGCACTGTCGGATATTTTAACCTTCTTCTCAACTTATAGAGACCGTAGCACACACACACACTTAGTGATGTGCTCTCTTCCTTTCAGTTCGTCATCCCTGCAGCTTTTCCCACTTTTCCTACCTCCTAAAAAATTGGCGATGGCACATTTTCCGCGAGGCCTCTAAAGGGCCGATGTGCAGGCGGGGAGGTCATCCGGCTAAACAGCATGTAGCCGACATCGCCATCCGGGACCGTCGCAGAGCGGATCCCGATCCTGTTTTTACTCTTTTACTCCCCCGTAAAAGAGTCATAAGCTCTGATTACTTTACGAGCGATACTTTATTGTATACAGATGTCGCGCCTGCACGCAGGCAAGCAAGCGCGCACGCAGCCCTGCTTCGGTCGGCAGAGCCCCCTGAAAAGCGCTCCCCGCCTACGCGCTATACGTCAGTAGCCTATTAATCCTCGAAGCATGAGCGTCTCGTCAGTTTATACGCACCACTTTCCTTCCGGCTTTTTGCTACTTTCATCCTCGTCGGTCTTCGTCCAGGGTAATACTCGGTCGCCTACTCGGATCTTTTGTTTTCATCCACATCTGCAGAAGATAAAACATGGCACAGGCAATGCTCAAGCGCAAGTTCGAAAACGAGCAGATCGCAGCGAGAAAGAAAAAAATCGTCATGGCGGAGGTCGGACCCGAGGAATCAAGAAAATATCTAAGCTTTTTATTGTATACAGTCTACGACTTAAACAACTCCAACACGAAGAGAATTGTGGTTGGGATCCGATACGATAGTGAAAAAGAAAGTTTTACTCCGGCAATACAGCTGATGAACTCGCAGTCTTCAGCAGGTCTCAATTTGAGCCAAAGCAGCTGGACCGCATTACAGAATAAGTTTGACGATATTAAGAGTTATTTCGTATCAAACTCCATCTCACCACCTCGTATGAAAGTAGGAGATATCGAATGTATTTTTACAACAGTGTACGGCGTTAAATCCATCATCTTTGGCAAGCCAGTTGAGCAGAAAACGACTGATCCAGCAACTAAAAAGAACAATTACTCTCCTGCGCTAATCATACAGTATCGTACTTTTCGACGACTTCAGAAAGCCGCTGTCTGTGTCGAGGAACGGTTTAGACGTCTCCAGCGCATCGAAGCCATTGTAAACTAGTGTAAAAATTGTATAGTTAATCGGTTGAAACAACTCGTCCCTGCGACAACTTTTAATGAGAATAATAGTAAAGAGATAGTGCGTGGCATTCTTAAAGAAAACGCTGTTCATCTATAAAATAATGTACTAAGTAAATTCAACAATGATTCCCTATTTTTCACACAGCAATAATTCGATATTACGTTTGCCGAACTCTCGACTATTTTATCTAATATTTTATACGAAGAAATTTACAGCTCGTACTGCGATGAAAATACTGTACCGCCTCGTTCATAAAAAACAAAAATTATGTTAATAGCGAAAAAATATGTAAATATCTATTAAATTCCGCAATATACTGTGACGTCCTGCGACGTATTGCATTTAAGCAATATCAGCGGAATCGTTACGAAGCCGAAAACTGAAGACTCACAATAATGATGTCAGATTAATAAGTAGATCAGCGAGATTAATGAGTATCCCCTGTATACGCCGAGCGACCAGTTGTAATTATACACTCGATCTGGACTCTTGTACGGCGCTCCTATCGACGATACCTATCATATAGACCTATAGAACTTTATCTGGAATAAATCATGAAAGTCAATCAACTACAAGTGTTTTTCTATTGAATATATCCATCCTGTATAAGCCTAACTACAGCACAGCAGCAGAGTTGATAAATCAATATCCTAACGGAAACCATATAACTCGGGAATGTCAGTTAACTATAAAATTATATCTGAATAAACAGAGATAAAAAATAAATAAATAAATAAAATAAAATTTGCAAACAAAACGGTAGTTAGATTGGAAAATTAATCATTAAAACAGAAATATAAATTCGCGAGTTCAAAGAAAGATTGGGTGAGTGACCTGCTTGCGCTCATCGGCGATCGCGCTCACCTAACGTTGCAGTGTCAGCAAGGCGATTGAAAGAAGCGCTTCAAATTGGTAGCGCTTGTATCACTAGGTCAATCGAGAATATTCAAAACATATGTGAAGAAATTAATTACGCGCATGCCCGATCTGCCGTGTAATTAGTGGTTAATTAATCGATATAAAAGCGCGTTATTTTATTCAATGAAAGATAATATTAGTGTAGGAAGTACGGTTAAAAAGAATCATAAAAGAGGCGGTAAAAAGATATTTTTACGGAAACTATTAAATGAAAAATCTAAATTAATAGGAGAATTGAGGAAATTAAATAAAAAAATAGATTCAGTTTTTCGATCGCAAGAAGTTAGGCAGCCAAAAATAATAAACAAACAAGTAGAACGATCAGAGTTTCAAAAAGAAATCGGCAACAAATTTGAAGAATTGTTTAATTTAGCTATGATTGAATTGAATAAAAATAAATAAATTTTAAATCGTAGAATCATGCTGAATCCTAAAACCGTTTAAAGAATACTTATATCGCAGAGTCGACTAAAATTTCGGTGTTACGCGTATAGCCGCGGTAATCGAACTGAAAAAAAACGTAGAAAGTAGGTCGTGTGTTGAAATATAAGTAGGACAGTAAAATTTCGTTTGAATTGTTTGAAAGCGATTTGAAATTCTAAAATTCGGACTAAATAAGATTTTGTAATAAATAAGAAGGTAACAAAAATGAGATTATCAAATGAGTGATAATAAGAAAGAAGTCTATAAAAACGACACTCAGAGGCCAAGATTAATTAGAAACGCTGTTCGTGAAAATCCAGCATTAACAAAGGACATAGTAATCCCTAATATCCAAAACCCATTCACAAAAAGTAAAAAAATAATTCGATCGCCGCCGACAAACAGCGGATGGATAACAGATAGTCAGCAAGTACTATTATCTCATATAAATAATAAAAAGCTAGAAGATAGCCAACAAATAGTAACACCCGATACAGATCAGCAAAGTAAACAGAATCTAGAAATACAAGAAATTTTGAAAGAAAATAAGGATTTGAAGCAGGAAGATACAATACCAGGGCGAACTACGGGAGCAATCAAACAGCAAATCAAGCAGCTTAATAAAAACCATCTAAGCCTAACAATAAGTATACCGCGAATACCTGCAAAACAAAAAGAATTTGAGACAGTAGAAAAGCCAAATCATTCAATATTTTCACCTATAACACCAGCCACAGCGATTCCAATAGGCCTAGACATAACAGTTAATAATACCAAATTTCTACAAGGAGTTGAGGAGACATCGTTATTAGATATAGAAGGTATTAGTGACCAGTCTAGCTTAATTGGAAACCCAAGTAATTCAAAGTTTAATTTTACTTTTGATTTTGATAATCTTCTTGACGGCAATCGTGCCAATGATATCAACATGGCGGAGAATCCGCTAGGCTTATCGTTAAAATATGTAGCTAATTTGGCACCAAAATTTGATGGAAAAAATATTTCGGTAAATGAATACATCGAAAAATTGAAACATGTCAAGAATATGTTATCAGCAGCAGATCACGCTAATTTAATTCCAATTTTGAAAATTAAATTAAAAGGGGAAACTTACAAGGCAATGTTGAATGCAACAATCAATACTATTGAAGATTTCATAAAAGCAATACGGCAGATATACCCATCTACTGAGAATATGCACTCTCTGTATGGGCAAATTGAAGAATTTTTGCAAACACCGGACGAGTCGGTTCTTAGTTTTGCCAATAGATTGCAAGAGTTAGTGCTGAAGATTAAGGACAGCAAAGAAGTACAAGGTCTCACAGCAACAGAAAAGGCCGCGTTTGAAACTAAAATAAATAATGATGCTTTTCAAGGTTTTAAGGAAGGATTAAAGCAAGAAATCAAAATAGAATTGGGAGCAGTAACCAATTTAACGGAAGCCATTACAAAAGCTATAGAAATAGAATCGAAATTCAATAAAAGAGGAATTTTATGCCATAAAATAAATAATATATATAGCAATTCACATAATCACAATACAAGTAATGCTACCATATACGCGTGTCAAATCTGTGACAGTTATGGGCATGAAGCATTATTCTGTCATAATTCGGGATGTGTATATTGTAAAAACAAGGAGCATTTGTCGAACAACTGCAGAAAAGTGAAGGATAAAATTGAATCGATCTGTAAATTTTGCAATAGTCAAGGAAATTCTATAGACGCGTGTAAACTGAATAAAATTAAAGGCAATCATTGCCAATATTGCCAGGTTATGGGTCATACAGTGACTCAATGCCCATTTATAATAGAATATGAATTGTGTTGGAATTGTAAGGAAAGTGGTCATGATCCAACTGCCTGTACAAAAAAGGCAGATGTTAGCAATTCATGTGAATTTTGCAATAGCGCGGGCCATACGATAAAAGCATGCCCAGAGGTTATATGCAAACGATGTAATCAACTTAGACATCTAGTAAAGTACTGCCCGTTAGTAAGAAGTCCGATTGCAAATAACAGATTTATAATGTGCTCAATTTGTAATGCAGAAGACCATGAAGCTATAGAATGTGAACAAGTCAAAATATCAGTAGCGCAACACAAGACAAAATTTTTTCAAACGAATATTCAATGTCCAGTCTGTGATGAAAAAGGCCACTCAGCTAAAAACTGTCCTCAAATAGGTAATAAACAGCAAAGTTTTAATAATTCAAATAGTAAATATCAAAATTTTAGTAACTCTAATAACTTTAGAAAATATAGCAACTATAACAATCAAAATACTAATTTTCAAAATACAAATAATAGCCAAATAAAGTATGATTATTGCGAAATGCGTGGTCACCCTGTATATAAGTGTAGAAAATTGAAGAATTTAGAAAATATTGCTAGAAGAGAGGAAAACTGCACATATTGTAACAAAAGCGGTCATAACATAAAAAATTGTACCGAAGTAAAATCATTGGTAATGCGTGCGAGCAAATTTTGAAGTCTCTGCAAAAATACAAACCATATGACAGAAGAATGTTTCCGATTACAAAACCAGCAGAGCGTACAGTCGGGAAACGAATATAGCCTTCTCGGACCGAGTGGCCGAGAAGTTACAACACAAATCCACTCAGGAATACAGAAAACACGGTTAAAACAAATGTCAGAACAGCATCTCAGAATCAGAACAGGGCAAATTATGAAGATCATGATCAGCAGGAGGTTCAATTGCTCGAGGAAAAAGAAATCAAACTAGAAATATATCATTTAAAATTAAATGATTTATTACAATATGTTGAGATAAATCCGTATTCTAAAAATTTATGCAATTTACTTGTCGATAGTGGAGCACAAATAAATATAATAAAACAAAATCAAATTCCTATAGGAACACAACTGCTAGATAAAAAAATATTATTATTCGGCATCGCAAATAATTCTATAAAAACATTAGGTATAGTAGAACTACCGATAAATGGTAAATATTTTGATTTTCACGTAGCACCTAATGATTTAGTGATTCCTGTGACGAGCGAACGCGAATTCGTATTTCGCGCGCTCCCCCCGTCGCGCGACCATTTCATGCGTGATGCGACGTTGCCGGCTCGGCGATACTCGGGAAGCGCGCGCGAACTCAGCGCGCGAGAAAGACAGGCAAAAGCGCTAGGACGATCTATACGTGTGCAACCTTTTGTACCGGTACATCACCCGCGACATTCGTGCATCTGCGACGCGAGAGAGGACAGCGACGACCTGAGACCATCTGCTGGAAGAGCACACCCGAGCCATCTCCAACTCGAGCATCCGGCGTACCAAAGCACGTTGCCGTTCCAGCCGAGAGGGACGCCTCCCGGCCTACTAGGACTTGTCCCCGTCGGCAGCCGACGGACACGCGGCGACCGAGAACTCCACGCGCGCGTTAAATACTGTAAGTTCGTCATATAAGCTATTGCGCAATTTATAAGCAACCGAATCGGCTGTGGACGCCGAAGCCGAGGCTCGCTGCCACCGAGTCGTCGGCTCATCGCCAGTACGAACCGCGAGTGCGAATTCGTCCTCTCGCGACGCGTAATCCATTGTATTAACATCTTGGAGAATATAGACATCTTTCCATTATTCATGAATACGAGCTTCGCACGCCGCGCAGTTGTACACCGAGGCAACCCGGCTGCATAGTACGGAGTCGGCATTGCACCGACGGCTAACGTCCGTCGCCGACTTCAGCATCATCGAGGGATAGCCGTGCGGAGATAAAAAGAGTGAGTAATCCCCCTCGTTGACGCGACAGAATCTTCGCGGCTGTCGCGCTAAAGCCCAGTTGCCCCATGACATTCCATATGATGGAATGCTGGGAATTAAATTGTTAAGAGGAAGTAAACTACGTTTAGATGAAGGGTACTTAGAGGGCAATAATGTAAAATTAGAATTACAGAGAGATCCGATTACAAAAACCGGAATGAAGTTAAGCCAAAAAGAAACTCTGAATATAATTTTAAAAGAAATTATTCGCGACAATGATGCATATAATATAGAACAACAAAATATTTTAAAAGAAACGGATCATGAGAATAATATTGAGAAAATCAGAATGCAAGATGAAGCAAATCAAGAGATTTGTGAAGAGACTAGCAAAACCAGTAACATAGAGGATGAGATAAAGCAAACTAAACAATCACATGAAAAACAGAATACTTAGATAAATAAGGCAGAACCATTAGTAGAACATGATAGTATCACAGAAAACACATTTAATAATGATGTTTTCGCCATTTTAAACGCAATATCGGAAATCCATTAAATAAATGACAAATCAGAATTACAAAGTTTACAGCAAAATAAGGTAAATGAAAACAAGCCTAGAAACTTGGAAAATTTTTTGAAAAATGATGATAGATCTAATGATAGAAAATTTTATACCTGACGTAAATACAGTATTACAAGAGCAAGTAACCCAAACCAAAAGGCTGAATTATGAGGAAATATTAACTATTATGAAGGAAAATAATGTAAAACTATCTAAAGCAGATAAAAAAATAATTTTTTAAGAAAAAAAAATATCAATACGTTTCAATAGACATCGATTATGTATCAGAAGGGGCTCAAGTAGTAGAAGAACTTAATATTGATGAGAAATTAATTCTAAATATAGATACTGTAATTTTAAATTAAAATCAAGAATATAAAACCAGAAAACCGAGTCGGAAGGAAATATTGTGAAAGAAATTGCAATTAAAAAACGGAGGTAAAAGAAACGACAAAAGAATCGAGCGAATGATAAACCAATATCCGGATGTTTTTTGGATAGAGGGCGATAAATTAGGTACATGTAACGTAGAAAAACATGAAATCAACTTAACTTCTGACAAGCCAGTATACGTGAAGCAGTATCCATTAGCACACAAATCTAAGGGAATAACTTTAAAAGAAATGGGCAGATTACAAGAAACGAAAGCAATCAGAGAAACAAAAAATGCGTTCAATGCGCCAGCGTTAGTAGTCCCGAAGAAGGAGCTAATCCCAGGAGAGAAAAGATATAGATTGGTGATAGATTATAGAGCCTTGAATGAGGTGACTATAGCCGATCCATATTTACTTCCCAAATTAATGAAATTTTAGACTTAATTGGAAAGAGGAAATATTTTAATGTATTAGATTTAAAATCTGGTTTTCATCAAGTAAAGATGATACCTTCGGATATTCACAAAACTGCATTTAGCTTACATCCATTAGGAAGATTTGAATTTGTCGTCCTACCGTTCGGTCTTAAAAGCTCAGCCCGGACTTTTCAGCGGGTTATAAATAAAGTTTTAGCCAAATATATCGATAAAATATGTTTTAATTATATTGACGACATCATTATTTTCGGCGACACGATTGAAGAATTAGAGGAAAGATTCGGTCTAATAGCTCAAGCATTAACAGAAGCAGGGCTCAAATTAGAGCCGGAAAAATGTGAATTTAGCAAGACAGAAGTGTGTTTTTTAGGGCATGTTATTAGTGAAGCAGGTATAAAACCAGATGAAAACAAAATACAAGCAGTAAAGAAATTCCCAATAACGTTAAAAAGGATAGACAGTTTTTAGGTTTTGTAAATTATTATAGAATGTTTATAAAAAATTTAGCAGATATTACCAAGCCACTAACCATCATGTTTATCCGGCTAGACTTCCATCTAGCGAAACATTAAAAAAATCAGAGCAATTGCCAACGTTTAATGGATATTTAGAACATCTTGTATTAAGAGATGGCAAAATTAGCTCGAGAAAATTTAATAGATTCAAAATTAAAATCAAAAGCATATTATGATCGATTTATAAATCCAATCGACTTAAAAATTGGTAAAAAGGTCTGGTTAATAAAAGAACCAAAACCAGGAAAATTGGAGAAAACCATAATTTGGGTCCATATTAGATCCTAAAAGTACATGAAAATAGTAATGTAACTATCATTCACAATGGAAAACCAAAAACAGTTCATACAAATAAATTAAGTCGTTGCCATACTTGATACTAAAATATTTCTCTTTCTAGGAATATGGACAACATGATTATTCAAATGATTATAATTTTTACGCTTTTTCGAAACAATTACGCTATAATAGGATACGACTGCGGTACAACATTCTCTCTACTGGACTCAGGAGAAGGCGACTTCCACAATACACAAGTAAATTCAACAAGCGTCAACATCGAGCTGATACAAGTCGCTGAATTCCGAGAAGTCACGGTAATACAATGCAAAATAGAAATCCACCGAACAGTATCAAGCTGTGGAATCTTCGGACATCTTATTCCTACAGAAAATGAAGAGCAGGAATATATTTATGAAATAAGTCATGAACAATGTAAACTTATTCATGATATGGGAATTTTTAAGTATGATAATATTCACACAATAGCAAATTTGAAGGTAAATTCAACAATTACAAAAAGTATAGATTTTGCCGGAAGTGCAGAGGGCAACTCTTGCTCAGGTGCATATTACGCTGATAGTTTTGGATCCTTGAATAAGGTATTTGTTCGTGGCTTAATTAAAATAACGTTAATTCAAAAAAGTGCTAAGTGGAATCGTTACGAAGCCGAAAACTGACGACTCAGATTAATAAGTAGATCAGCGAGGTTAATGAGTATCCCCTGTATACGCCGAGCGACCAGTTGTAATTATACACTCGATCTGGACTCTTTTACGACGCTCCTATCCGTCGACAAGAGTTATTCGAGCTTAAGTCGCGATCCCGATACCTATAGAACTTTATCTGGAATAAATCGTGAAAGTCAATCAACTACAAGTGTTTTTCTATTTAATATATCCATCCTGTATAAGCCTGACTACAGCACAGCAGCAGAGTTTCCAGCCCAAAGAGTTAAACCCAAGTAAGTAAAATTCAATAATTAATTATAGATCGGAATTGTGACTTAACATTACGTATATTTACATCCTTTAAAAAAAATCTTCTATTCATTTTTATACCTCTCCCCTTAGTCGTAAGACGTTAAAACATACTGCTCTCTATAATATTTTTTCAGCATGGCTAAAAAAAATCTCATAAATATTTTACTTTAATAACATCGGGACAGCTCGTAACTACGAGAGGAAAGATTCTCTTAGACATTTCCTCCGCACTCGAATCAGATATTTTATACATCCTTTTTTAATCGAATAACCGGCTCATAAAAAAACAAATTTATCGACATCAGCTTTTCTAGTTTTCAAAAATGCTTTTTACCCGCGCTAGTAAAATCCGAGTCTTTGCAGACCTCAAGAGTCCCAACACGGACCCAACCGTCAAAAACGCATACTCTCGCAGCCACTTAAGTACGTAATAAGTCCCCGCACGTGCGCTTCAAGGATCCGCCAAGACGTTTGATGCCAGATGCCACTACTCCGACTCTCTACACGCACTTTCTCCAACCCTATCCTCCGATGCAGGCCTCATGTAACCTTGTAGCTACGATAAATCAGTTACATTTAAATAAACATACACACGATATTTATTTATTTAAATATACAGACACGAAATCGAGTACTCACTCCCATACTCCACACGCCATTTATAGGCGTGTAGAGAGCGTGCGACACTCGTTATATTTATTTATTCAGTTATTATTTAACAAATATACACTTAAATTAAAATTTTATATTTGGTCAATTTTGTAAAACCCTCTAAAACTCGTGAAAAGAAAAAAATTAAATATATTTTACGGTAGAAATGTTCTTTAAACTTAAATCATTCAAGTTACAGAAAAAAATATCAAATTTTCAATAGTTTTTAGCAGTGAAAGAACTTGGTCCGTCCGTCCGTCCGGATTTTTGTTTTGCATTCATTCCACAAAACTTGATATATTTTATAAAAAAAAAAAACTATTAATTGGTATAGACAGGTACATATGATAAAAATATACATTCTTATCAAAAAACATTTTCACGATTGTGTCTAGGTAGATTGAAAGCTGTTGAAATAAAAAAAATAGACGTAATTAATTTTTATTTTATATTTTTGACATATATGTCATAATACAGAGGGGGACAACGTATAGGTATGGAAGCGGTTATGACTGGCGTGGCAAAGGTGTAGAAATAAAGCTTAATAACACACAGTTTATACTGTATAGCAATAATTCTTATATTCTTCAACCCCCAGTACGGAACAGGATTAGCCCGTATACAAATTTACCCGTAGTACTATATTTAGAAATCAACCGTGACATTATTCTTGGCTAAACAACGTTAATAATTAACAATTTCGTAATCGAGGCAATGAATTGACTTAAATAACAAAGAGCTTCTAATATAATTCTGTTAGCATGATATTTTCCAGTATGTCGTCAGAGTCGCTTCAAAGGACGCGGCGTCCCTTAATATGGCGCCTAACCGTTATGCTGATTTTCTAATCTCGCGGGTGATGCCTTATTGCCTTCGTCGGAATACAATAATTGATGTGCTGAAAAGCGCGAAAATCCGATATAACGTATCGACAAACGCGTAACCGCGAGCACTTCTAACGCGCTATAAACACAGTTATTCATATATCGGAACCGCGACCAGTATACGTCGGTTAAACGTACCCCGAACGCTCTCCCAGCGATGACGACAATCTGACGCTTTATTGATGGATCGGGTTGCCGGATTTAGCGTCCCCACGACGCCCCGACCTAACGTACTTTAAAATACTGGATCATTAGATCGACAGTGGCTCGTTGCTTTCTCATTATTAAAACTGGATCGCTTAGCAATCAACAGCGCCGCTACGCATTACCCACGGCCGTTGCTGGATCGTTTAGATACTCAGCGGCTCGGAACTCTCTTCTAATGATACTGGATCGCTTAGCGATCGACAGCGTTGCTACGTTATTGTTGCGCGGTATCTGAATCTATTTTAGTAGTTAGGCTATAGGCATACTGGATCACCCAGGGTGATTTGGTACGCCGGCCCGTGTATAAGCATAGGGCCTCCCTCCTCCAGCCCCAAGTCTCCCTTCTCTCGAGTGATTTTGTATGCCTATAGGATACTGCATCACTCGGCTTGGGATGATTTGGTACGCCAGTCCGTGTATAAGCATAGGGCCCCTCTCCTCGAGAGTCTCCCTTCCCCCTCGCTCGCTGTGGGCCTTCCTCCTCCAGAGCGGAGTCTCCCTTCTCTCAACTGAGTTGGTATGCCTATAGGATACTGCATCACTCAGCTGTTTATAAGATCCCCTCTTCACGAGATCCGAGTCTCCCTTCCCTCTCGATCGCTAGTATACTGAGAGCAGAGGCTCTCTCCTTCTCTCTCTCTCTCTCTCTCTCTCTCTCTTGCTAGCTGGTATACTGAGAGCAGCGGCTCTCTCTCTCTTCGAATTTTGGGGTGGAACAATTAAATCTGTTTAGATTTTTCCCAATTGGTCAAGACAATTAGAAGGTGGAGAGTGAGAATTTTCCAGAAAGTTTTTGCTAAGTGGTGGAAAAAGGACTCGCCCACCTTTTCAGGAATAAATAGTTCCAGGGCATGCAGTAGCTACTCAGTCAGTTTTGCGCCTATACTAAGTTTGGATATAGCCCTGTGTCTACTGCTTCAGTTCTGTGACCAAGTGACAGTGAAGATGTCTAGATCAATCATGGAAATCCGCGCTGTGAAGCAACGTATTATAGAATCAATGAACATTACCGAGTGGGTAATGGGAATGATGAATGATTGTAAGTACACATATTTTTAAATTCACTCTCTCTCTCTCTCCCTCACTCGCAGACACACATATTTTTAAACTCACTCTCTCTCTCCCTCGCTCGCAGACACACACGTCTCTCTCGCTCTCACATAAGTGTGCATAAGTTAATAATAATTTTTTTCTAGTGTCGTCTACACTTACTTTTTACGATTCACCGAGCTCTGTGGGCTCGAAACAACGTCAAGCAGCCCTGCGTAAATTGTATCACGGAATGTTGAGACCCATGAAAACAGAACTGCGCAAGAAAAGGAGAAAGAGCAGCAGCAGCAGCAACGATAGCAGCAGCGATAGCAGCAGCAGTAGCATCGCATGCTCAGGTAGCGACATTGGCAGTGCGAAATCGAGCAAACGAAGCAAAGCGAGAAAACGAGGTAAGCGATTTTCATACAAACTACTTATATATATATATATATATATATATATATATATATATATGTGTGTGTGTGTGGGTATATATAAATTTAATATCATTTAATTATTTTTTTTTTCTAGTTTCATCACCAAAACCCACTTCACCAGTTATGAAATTTGATCAGCAACCACCTCAGCAACCACCTCAGCAACAACCACAGCAACAACCTCAGCGACAACCTCAACAACAACCGCAACAACAACCTCAGCAACAACCAATCAAAGAGAAACAGCCTCGATCAATCAAAGAGCTGCCTCCAATCCCGAAAATTTCAATAAAAACAAAGAGAGGTAAATTATATTTTTTCTATACATAAATAATTACATATATTTTCATTTAATAATATTGTTTTTTTTCAGAGCAAAATGAACTGTTTGATTGTTATCCGATAGTGGACATAACGAAAACTCCGGAGAGACCTGTGACACCAGGAATTCATCCTGAAGAAAATCGTAAGTTTGTAAATCATTATTTGGCATTAAAAGTAATTCACTTTAATAATTTTTATTTTCTTTTTTTTGTTTCAGCGATAAAAAAAATCTCTGGAAGAATGTAAAGATCGACTAGGCGTTAAGCCGAAAATAATTAGCAACACAAAGTTATCGCCGAAATATAAAATTTTGTAAAATGATGATAAATAGACGCATTAAGTAGTTTAACAATACAAATTTTATTTCCAATAGAGACAATTGCATTCATGTTTTTCATCTTCATCCTTAGAATAAGTATTACTTAAATAATTTGCAATCCATGTTCGTATCACGAGAACATTTTGCACTGCACTCGCTGGTTTTCGTTTAATACATAAATCATGATTAAAACACATGTATTGTTTGTCATATTTTATATTTTCTAAGGATGAACATCCTAAATCTTCAATGTTGCAAATCGATCTGTAACAATAAAAAGTAATGGGTAAGTATCAAGAAAGTATGGATAAAGTATCAAAGAGTATGAAAAAGTATCAAGTGAGTATGAAAAAGTATCGAATGAGTATGAAAAAGTATCAAGTGAGTATGAAAAAGTATCAAATTAGTATGAAAAAGTATCAAGTGAGTATGAAAAAGAGAGTATTAATATAGTATGAAAAAGAACTTACACATTAGGTAGCAGATTCTTTAGCCATTGCATTTTCTCATCTCCCTTAATAAATTATTTACTGACGCCTTGTGTACATATTTGGAAAATATGATGAAGTCGATGATATGAAATATCTCCAGAGTTATAAGCTATTCCATGCTGAGTTTTCTCGACCCATTAGGTCATTACTTTTTCTTCAGCCGTCAGTTCCTCCCATGGTAATGAAGATTGAAAAAGGTAACCCGTCGGTAAAGCAGTTTTCTTCAGATTAAAAAAACTCACTTCACATATCACATATATATGCGTTTTCTTCTTTGCATTTTAATAAATAATTTTTAAATAACAAATCATACTCTAGCGTTCTAGCCATTCTGCTTTTAGTTAGTGCTGTGAAGAACTGATGTAGAAAATTCTCTCGCTGGATTTTTAAACACAAAACTCCGCCTCATGATTTTGTCTAAAGGTGGAGAGGTGGAAGGAAGGCAAAATTCCCATTGGTTTTGGAAAAGTAAGCTTCCTTCGATTGGGTAAAAAATGATAAAATGCATCCCTACTCCTGAAAATGTATCCTCTCTCCTTATAAGAAAAAAGAATCTTCCTCGGCATTGGTCCAAAGTAACTTTTCCAACTACTTCTCACAAGATTTTTTGCCTTAAAAGGGACGCTGTTTCCTTGGAAGAGCACAGTTTATCCATCGAAAAGCAATCTTAAAGTTTGAGAGTGAAAAAAATGGCTTCGTTAGAGTTTTATGAACGTTTTGTTGCGTTGATTCATGATACTTTACGAAGTGATGAGTATCTAACCAATAATGATATTCATTATTGGCTAGATAAGTGCAATAATACAATTCAAGATCTAAACGAAAAAAATAAAAGTGATCTTACGCGAGGTGAGAAACAAAAATTTCAAACTTGCATGACGCATTTGTCCTAGATGCAAGTTGAGTTCGAGCAAAGACTGAAACGAGAAGGAGGAATTATCGAAGAAGCCAAGGTTGAGTGGCGTGATGTTGAGTCTGCTTTTGAGAATCGAATTCGAACGGGAGTGATAGTAAACTTAAAACATGTTGATATTGTAAGTTTTTTTAATGATGCTTACAATCTATTTGCTGAAAAAGTTACAGCATGTTTAAATGAGTTCAATGCCTTAAAAGTGAACTCGGATTTCATAGCGGAATTTTCAATTCAAAAAAGCAATGAAGAAACCACGGATATTAAATACTTTACAAGTGAAAGTGCTACGATATATTTATCAACTAATGTGAAAGAGTGTTTTAAAACTAATATTCGAGATCTTATCTTGACACAACTAGAAGAATTCGAGGAAAAAGATTCTGGGTGGACTCTAAAAAGTATTATAAGTTTATGTGTAAACATGAAGAAATATTCGCCAATTAAAGGCAGCTCGTACATTCCTCTTCCTAAATTCATAGAAAATAAAAGAGCATGTGTAAATGTACGCAATGAAGATAATCAATGTTTTAAATACGCTACTCTTTCGGCATTACATCCTTGTAAAATAAACGCCAATCGGGTAAATCAATATCAACAGTATGAGCAGGAATTAAACT
>JAZHPH010000275.1:0-14690 GCA_037356405.1 Nasonia oneida | reverse complement strand
TACATAACATTTTTTGCTTGAAAATAACTGCTCTATCGATTTGCGGGATTATTTAGAAAAAATTACAGAGGGATACAAAATAATAAACTAAATTTACATAGACCCTATGGTGGATCGATATGTTTTTTAAGTCGCTAAATCCAAATGCGGGGTCCGTTGGTCTCTGCATTTTTTCAAGATTTTACGGACTTTTATAAATTTGACCTCAAAATGACCTAGACCCTGGCGTGATAGGGACAAACGGACCCCGGATTCGGATTCAGCGACCCAAAAAACATATACATGAATTTTTCAGATTTTTTTACGGACTTTCGTCAATTTAACCTCCAAATGACCTTGATCCTGACGTGATAGGGACAAACGGACCCCGGATTCGGATTCAGCGACCAAAAAAAAATATACACATGCGTTTTTTCAGATTTTTTAATAGACTTTCGTCAATTTGACCTCCAAATAACCTTGACCCTGACGTGATAGAGACAAATGGACCCCGGATTCGGATTCATCGACCCAAAAAACATATAAATTCACCCACGGGGTCTATAAAAACAATTTTTTTTCACAAGAGAGCAGAAAATGTTCATTTTTATACAAATTTCTTATATTGGAGGGTGAATTTCGAGGGTGTAAATGGGGTGCAGGTGAAACGCGACTAATTTTCCCTTAATCTATTACCCTTAAGCTTTCCAATTCTTTTTATTTCATCTTTATTCTAAGAGGCGCTTCTTAATTTTGTCCATACCAAAGTCAAAATAAAACATAGTGCGCCGCCGAGTCCCACACTTGGAGTTCTCGCAAGGGAACACCAGTCAGTCCGCCACAAGGATTCACAGGCTCCTATAAAAAAAAAAAAATAATAATAATAATAATAATAATAGCACCACGTGGGGAAGCCTGACACCCCGTATGTGGCGCATTCCCCGGGTGGCGGATGGGGGAGTGCTCGCCGAGGCACACACCTCGGAGGGTAGAGCAGAAATAAAATATGACCCGTTGGCTGCCAAAAGGAGATCCTGGATGGAGAGGCGATCTAACGATCTCTCTAAGACCTACGGTTGCGTGCCGAAGTGACCCGAACCATCTTTGGCTCCTAACAGCAAGACGAGAGGCCGGTTACCTAGCTAATTTTGGTCAACCGGCTCGAGCGCGTGCGTGTTATTGTGTGACATCCGCCGGAAACTCTCCAGAGAGCCGAGCACCTGTGTTCGGGGTGGGCGGCTCGAGAGAGTGGAGGTGGGCTAGTGCAATAGCGCGTGCTATACTCTGACATGATGTACCCAGTCTGGCACCGCCTACAGTCATGTGTTGGGGCCATGTCAGCTGCCCCCATAGACAGGGGGATCCAGGGGGTCTGACACATGCCAGGATGAAGAAAAATGCTTATAATATGGGAACCACAAACGAACTCAGGGAAAACTCACAGGAGAACCTGGAAGTTGAAACCTTAAGGGTGCCAACAACAAAAGACGGTGGATATCCAATCCACAAATCAAGCAGCAGTACCAGTATAGGCAGCGCCATGAGTGCTGCAGCATACCGGTATGACAAGAACGCAGCGGTAGGGGAAGAGAGCCAGACCATAAGGGATTGGCTACAAGCCCACGCCAGCCTGCGAGACAAGCTACAGGAGGTGCGTGAAACGGCCAGGAAAATTACCAAAACCCTGGAAAAGCAAAAGGGCGTGAATATCAAGATCAAAGAAATAGGATCCATGATGATCGAAGCTTTCACGCTTCTTGACCAGATGGGAGATGTCGCGAAGAGGCAGTTCCCCAAACAATCTAGTGAGGACAATGCAAAGCCTCAAAAAGCGGTAAAATCAAAGAAGGAGGCGGCGGTACCCCCGCCAAAGACAAGAAGGGACAACGAGGGGAACGGCCAGATTTCTCATGGTCAGACACATGAAAGAGCAGAGGATGGCGGTGGTCGAATTGGACCAGACCAAGGCCGCCGCACTGCTCAAAAAGGGAAAGATTCGCATCGGCTGGGTAAACTGCCGAGTGCGGGTGCGAGCGAGCGTCACGCGATGCTAACGTTGTCTTGGCTACGGGCACGTGAAAGCCAAATGCAAAGGCCCTGACAGGAGCACTAGCTGTTGGAAGTGTGATGCGGGTGGACATAGAGCGGCGGCATGCAATGTGCCGACCCAACAGATAAAGTGTTTTCTTTGCAAAGACGACAAGACGCCTGAGGATAGGACGATGCACACTCCAGGCACCGGAGCGTGCGAAGTCTTCCGGACGGCCCTAAACGCAAGCAAGATCCAAAGATAATGGCGAAGATACTCCAAGGAAACCTGCACAGAAGTAGGCTCGCACATGAACTGCTAACGCAACACGTGAGGGAGCGGAACATGGATGTCCTATTGATCAGCGAACAATACAAGAACCTAGACCCACCCTTTTGGGTGTCAAACGACGAAAAAACCGCAGCCATTTGGGTGCCCGGGAGCGGGTTGGTGAATACGGGTACGAGAGAAGACTACGTAAGGGAAAGGATGGGTCGCATAACATTCTTCAGCGTATATCTGTCACCGAACCTGCCGCCGACTTTACAAGGAAACTAGGGATATTGGAGGACGTTATTAGAGAGGTCCCCGGGGAAATCGTGATCGGGGGCGACTTCAACGCGAGGGCCACAGAATGGGGCATGCCGCCGACGAACCCAAGAGGCAGAGCCATCCTCGAGATGGCAGCCAGGCTGAACTTGATAGTAGCGAACAAGGGTAATACCACTACCTACCATAGAACAGGCTTTGGGGAATCAATACCGGATGTAACCTTCGCAAGCGAAATGACGATCCGCAACATAAGAGACTGGCACGCCACGGAAGAATATACAGCTAGCGACCACCAGTATATTCTATTCAATATTAATGAAGACCGTCAAACCAGTACAAGGAGAAATCACAGTCGAGCGCTAAGATGGAACACCCGACACATGAACCGAGAGACACTCGCGATGTTAATTCAAAGCGCGAACCTCCCATCCAACGGGATCCCGCACGAATTAGGCGGACGCGAAAGAGGAGAGACAATAGTAAAGAGAACTACTAATCTGATAACTGAGATCTGCGATGCGACCATGCCCAGGGTGTTGCGAGATTTTTCAATTCGATCGATTTTTTTATAAAATTAATAATAATGAAAGAGACAACTAGATTGTAGTTACGGCATGCGTCTCTATTTTATAAATCATTTAATAATCAGAATTAATGATTAATTGCAAACTTTGAATAAACAAATAAAATCAATCTGTAATAATTTAGTATTGAGTAATGAATTTTGGGTTCATAAGGTACTGAGCGGTTGTAGCAGGATAGGGAGAAATAATATAGATCGTATATTTATGTTATGATACATTAGTGGCATGAATCCATTAATCACTTTATTTTAATTCTCACACAATGAGTAGAATACTGTCGAAGCGAAGTAACACAACTCACTATGTTGAAATAAACAATATATTCGATGAAACGACTGTAGGAATAATTGTAGTAGTGAATCTTTATTTTTATATCTGAATAATGGTAAAGGTATTAAGCTGCGAATTTTATTGAATACATAGGAAATGGCATTTAGTAAAACAGTAAAATTTAATTTGAATGATATGACTAAGTAGATAAATTTAAGCAATGAAATTTGTGAATAAGCAGATGAAAGTTCACGTTGAGTTAAATTGTTATTTGCATGAATTAATTACGATTGAAAGAATTACGCGTGAGATTTCAATAAAATACAGTAACGAAAGAAATTATATTTGTCATGGGCTCGCTTGTTTGGCCTTGCCTATGACACAGGCGTGCACCTGGCTTTCGAACAGGTCTTCTAGGTGAGTAGAATTAGAGTGAGTACCCGCGGGGCTTTAGCGGTGATGATAATTGAAATGCACACTGATTAATATGCAGGTTTAGTACGAGAAATAATTGGAAAGTGCGGCCATGGGAAAACCGACTGGGGGTCGACGTAGCCGTCCCAGTCGGACAGCGCTCTGCTGTATTTTTACAACCCGTCGAAGGCAAAGTTAATAGGTTAATGTTATGTACTGAGTTTTCACCAGTATTTGATGAAAACTCCCCGGATCAGTTCACTGAGAATATCCCCGGGTGCACAGGGTTAGTAGAAGTAACTTTAAAATGTTATACACTAAGAAAAAAAAACGTTCGGCGAGGCTTCTTGCGCTTCAGCAAATGTGCACGAATGGGGCCTTCCTTCGTATCACTCAAACACATGGCGTATTGTATTGCTTGTCGCTTAGAGTGATGCTTCTACTTTGAGGAATTGTGTCGAAACTCCCCGCGCAGGAGAACTCGTCCCGCGAGCGAGCCGTAGAAACGCCAGCGTAGAAAAGGATAGCATGATGCGCGTGAACGAATTTACATGCATGGGTGCACGGGCGCGCACGCGCTACTCGAGAGAGAGAGAGAGAGAGAGAGAGCCGTCAGTGCTGTAACATGCGAGTAGGCGCCTGCGATAGAGGGCCAGGTACGTAGCCTGCTGCTCGGGCTCCCCACTCTGCCAGCATGTGTCTACTTGACCGTTGCAGTGTCTACCAGCCACCAGAGAAGACCGATGTACTGGTGGACAGACGACATTGCGGAGCTTAGGAAAGAAAATTTCTATTCTAGAAGAAGGGCCTATTCTAGAAGAAGGGCTCAAAGCGCCTGGAAGCAGATAAGGCCTGAAGCCGGAGACCTTTCCAAAAGACAGGATGAATCGCGAAAAATTCTCAGAGACCCGATAAAAGAGAGCAAGCACCGCTGCTGGACGAAGATCATCGGCGACGTCGAGAAAGATCCATTCGGCGATGGATACGCGATTATTACACGATGGGCGAAATGAAACGCACGGAACCCATGGAAGCTGAAACGATGGCAAAAGTAATCGATGGGCTGTTCCCCACACATCCCATCAGACCCCAGACAGAAGCGTCGGAAATACCGACAGACAAGATACCTCTTTTTACAGAAGGCAAACTCATCGCGGCAACTTCGTCCCTCAAGAGTGGCAGGGCACCGGGAATGGATGGCATCCTTGCGGAAATGCTCAGGATCAGTGCCTGGTGCAGGGAGTTTTTAGCTCGCGGTGAAAAAGAGCGAGACTTGTACTGATTGAAAAACCGAAAAAAGAAGCGGATACGGATACTTCCTATAGGCCACTAGTTAAACCGCGAATACTAAGTGCTGTACGCGAAGCAAGAGACCTTTCCGATAAACAGTATGACTTTAGAAAAGGACGATCCACCATAGGGGCCGTTAGAGAGGTAACAGACACGGTAAAGAAAGTAGAGGAAGTTAGACACGTGACTAGAGACATTGTGATTCTGGTAATGTTAGACGTAAAAAACGCGTTCAACTCGGCAAGATGGACCGACATACTTGCTGCCTTAGAATCATTCGGTATGCCGCGATACATTATGCGCCTTACGGAAGATTATCTGAGGGACCAGGTTATCAAGTATGACACGAAAGAAGAGCGCAGAAGAAGGCCTATAACTGCAGGAGTTGACGCAGGGTTCGATCTTGGGGCCAGACTTCTGGGCTATCTTGTATGATGGGCTTCTGAAACTCGAAATGCCGGGGGACGTGATGCGCGTTGGATACGCCGATGACGTGGCCGCGGTTATAACAGCACGGAATGTGGGCATCGCGCAAGCGAAGTTAAACGCGATCATGAGCAGAGTGCTATGGTGGATGGCGAACCACGGATTGACTTTAGCACTTGATAAGACCGAAATTGTCCTATTGACAGGAAAGCGGATACCAACCATCATACCCATGAAGGTAGGCAGCAAGACTTTAACGACGAAACCATCAGCCAAGACTCTAGACACGAAGTTGAACTACGGGGAGCACCTAGATCGCGTCTGTAAAAAAGCCACGACTAGAATAGCGTAACTTAGCCGACTCATGGCTAACGTCCGTGGGCCTAGGCCAACAGTTAGGCGGCTACTCATTGCGACCACTAACTCTATCCTGTTATATGGAGAAGAGGTGTGGGCCGACGCTATGACTATGAATAAGTATCAGAAAAAGATTATGGCGGTACAGCGAAGGGGGACCCTTAGAATAGCATGCTCATACCGGACGGTCGCGGCCGAGGCATCGATGGTAATAGCGGGGGTAATTCCCGTAGATCTTCTTGCGATTGAACACAAGCGGATCTGCGAGGCTCGTTTAGCGTCGAATAGCACCTCGATTGCCGCGGAAGAAAGAGAAATAACAATGAGCAATTGGCAGATTAGGTGGACCGATTGTCCAAAGGCTAGATGGACTAGGACCCTAATAAAAGATGTGGGTCCGTGGGTGGACAGGAAATGGGGGGAGGTTAACTTTTACCTTACCCAGTTTTTCTCCGGTCACGGATACTTTAGGAGCTACCTGTTCGCGATGAACAGGGTGGCAACACCGGGGTGTAAGTACTGCGGTGACGAACGGGACGACGTGAGACACACGTTTTTTGACTGCCCTCACTGGGCTGAAAAGCGTAGAGCACTGGAGCTGACGATAGGGGCGTTCACGCCCGAGGCTGTAGTAGAAACGATGCTTGACAGCAAGCAGAACTGGGACGGGATAACGGCGTACGTGGAGACGGTTCTCCGCGCGAAAAACAATGACGGTTGTTTACAAGACTAGTTGACGGCTAGCACAGCTTAAGACAGGCGACCCCCCGAAGGAATGCGAAAGCGGTTACCGGGGGGGTTTTCGCGGCCCTATGAGAGGTGGAGTTTTAGTGAGTATGCCTGGCGTTGTCCCGCACCAGGAGAGTCGCACACACGGGGAGCCTCGCACGGCTCCTGTCATGGTGCATTAAGCATTTCTCCAACTCTCCGGATAAACAAAAAAAAAAAAATAAAATAAAATAATAATAGCAAGAAACGCTCGCGATTTATAGATTAATTGTAATGATATTTAATTATTTGACGCATCAATATTAAATATACTGTTAAATATTGTAAATACACTTGATGGTAGTTGATTCTTGTGGAACGTTTTTGAAAAGATCCAATAAGATTGCTGGATTGATAAATTCTAACCAACGAAAAGCAAGATTTCGAAAACGTTCCACGAGAATTAATTACCGTCGAGTATAAATAAATATATTCAATACAATCAACATTCTATAAAGGTAGTTGTGGCTACTAGTACACGAGACCGGTTTTAAAATTATAGAAAAAAATCGAAATAAATTTTAAATATTAAAAAATGTTTTCAAACTCTTTTCAACGCTCCGCATGCGTTCGAGCACAATTTCCGCACTCTGTATCAAAAAAAGGTTTGTCAGATGAGCGTAACAAGTTTGCGCACTTGTATCAAAATATATTCTATTTTAACAATCCTTATTGAAAAATCTCAAGTGCGATCTTCGGTCAAAACTATCTGATTTTTTAATTTTATAAATAGATAAAATTCAGTTGGCAATAATCAAAAGACAATTTATTGATTGTGGCTAATTCTTCATCAAAGCCAAATAAAAAAAGGTATCCATAATATTTTCTGTAAACCTAATAGTTTTTCAATTAAAAATCATGCAAACTTGGATCAGATTTATCAGATTTTTAATTGAAAAACTATTAGGTTTACAGAAAATATTATAGATACCTTTTTTTATCTTGCTTTGATGAAGAATTAGCCAGTATTTTTTTTTATTTCTGTAGGTCTCTTAATAAAAAAGTTGAAATTTGGACCAAATCACCGACAAAAGCAAAATTTTTAGGAACTCATCTAAAAATTAGTTTATTTAATCTATTTACTTGCAAATGCATTAAAAAGTTATATTTCAAATATATTGGATGCAATTTCAACCTTTTAGAGCTTTTATTATGCACATAAATTGATATTGAAGAATTTATCAACTTTCTCAAGTACGATGACCTAAGATAGAAAGTCAATAGAAAATCTCACAGTTTACTTCTGCGGAGGGACAATTCTTGACTGGCATGCTATAATAAAAATATTAGAATTAGCTCTTTGTATACAATTTGAATTTACTTTGAAAATTTCTTTAATGAGAATATCTCTTTTCTTAGTCTGAGCTAATTTAATAATTTTAGCAGCAGTTGATGGCATTAATTGAATGAAAATCTGCTTTTTCCTCCATCTTATCTCATGCACAAAACACTCACGATTATACAATAATCGTAATTTTGCGAAAAACCTGCAAACAATCCAAAGTCATAGTGCTGTCACGCGTGCATGCACGTGGTCCGTAAATTCCAAAGAGCCTGCCGCGATAATTGGGGTTACGCCATGGAACTATTGGCGGGAGAGAGCGCCTGCAATTTTTCCATAGCCCTAGTCGCAGTCCAGGCGGCAGCACTTGGAATTACTCCAGGCTGCTCGCGCAGGATATACTCCATGGGGGACTCACCAGCAACAAGTCCATGATTTTTCTCTCAGTGTACCAGTTGGACTCCCAATTCCGCAAGCCTGCAGATCGTCCGTTGGGGGTTATGGTTTTCATTAGGCTTACAATCATTAAAATAATAATCATTATTAATTATAGTCATAGATCACAGGATATCAATTTATCAAACATCAGCTTTTGCAAACGGGTCTGGACTTATATATTATATATGAATAAATTCATAAGTTAACATTTTTACCAAAAATAATCAATTTTCTGAACCTTGAATTCGGATTTCTACGAATCTCAGAAAAATACCTACGTTTCTTGTAGAATTTGGAGGTTATAAAAGTTGATTTAAAAATCATCTCTATTTTTCCTCTAATCTAATCAGCTGTAAGTCACCAAAATTTCATCCAAATTGGTGGCTCCTGTCTTAAGTTATTTTATTCAGAAAATAAAATTCTTGATCTAGCCTACTGTGCGCTGTACCTGACGCTTGGTCGCGCATGTACGAGAAAAACGCAGTACTAGTCAGAGCATTCGGCTGGTAAAACCCAGGACAAATAATACTGCGAAATGGTCCGTGATGTACAGCGGCATCCGAACAAGGTTCCGCTATATAAGATGCACGGCGAACAGCTGTACTACTTCTGCCCAGACGAGAAGTTTCCAGCGTCTATGAACGACGAAGTGTCAGGCAAATCGTCGTGCTAGAAGAAAAGCCAGTAGAGATTTTGCAAGAATGCCACGACAAGCCATAAGCTGGTCACAAGGGACGTGAAAAAACTTGTGCGCGCGTCGCTATGCACTATTACTAGCCTGGTATGTACACCGACGTCGCTGAGTATGTTCGACAATGCTTTATTTGTCAGCAATGCAAAGTCAAACTGCGCCCGCCAACTGGACTGGTGGGAAAGCGAGTAATCACACGGCTATAGTGAAGCTTGAGGGAACAAGTATATTCTCATATTCTAGGATCTGTTCACCCGCTGGATATAGTGTATTGGGTTTAAGCGGGTGAATGCAAAAGTGATCCTGCGATACCTTCGAGAGCGGATCTTCATGCAGTATGGTGCGCCAGAAGTATTTTTGACGGACAACGGCACCGAATTTAAAAATAAAGCTATTGATTGATACCTCAGAGAGGATAGCGAGAGGCACAAGTTGTCGCCACCTTATCATCCCCAGGGCAACCCTGTTGAGACGATGAATTGCACCATCATTTACATAGTGCGAAGGCTGATCGAAGAGAACCATAATACATGGAACGAACGGTTGAGCGATATCGCCTTCGGATATAATACCGTGCCATACTCCTATGTGGGCGTGAGTCCAGCAATTCTTAAGTATTTGACTCGGCCCCGTAAACCTTCTGCAGCGAAACGCGAGCAGGACGCCGCAGAAGAAGAAAAGTTGCAGCGACGCGCGATCGATGCATGGTATAATCGCATGGGGGATTTGCCCCAGTTGCGAAAGCAAGTGTCACAGAGAACGCAGAATACGCAAGATCGCCAAAAGCGCTATTATAACGCCAAACGTAGCCCGGTGTCACACAGTGGGCAATTTTTTAAATCTTTTTCAATATTAGATGGCTCAGGCTAGTAATGAGCTAGAGGATTACAAATTTACAGAAATAAAGTTTAAATTATATGGATTAAAGAAAAATTAATGAAAAGCTCATCCGACTACGATTAAGGTACTTTTACTTTCATCATAAGAACTTTTATGACCTTGTCGTTATAACCGAGTCATTTCACTGTGACGGAAATGCCGAAGTAATTCTGCTACACTAACAGAAATACAGGATACAAAAAATAAAACTGATTGGAATAGATTATCGGCGTACAGTTTTCGTTTCCTGGCTTAGTTGAAAACTGCCATAAGGCACTGAACAGGTGAATTCGAAACCCACCCCTGGTTCGTCCAATACAAGCCCGAAACTTAACCCCTGGTTCAATCAGGATAAATACGATGAGTACCTAAAGTGCAATTCAAAACAAGGCTAACCCGTAGATCAGATAAAAGTTCTTTTCGAGTCGTTCTACGAAGGTACACCCAGGTACTGGGGTATACCGGAGGATCGAGCCAGGTGCGGCAGAAATTCAACCAAAGCTGTTCCTACCCCGGCTCTCAGCAAGGAGGAGCGAAAAGGGAAGGAAAACAAAAGGCGTTAATGTTGAATATATAATACATTTGCCTATACAAAATAGCATAGTATAAAGATAGGTTACGCAGAAGCGTTATGCGCAACTACGCTACCCGGCAGCTACACAGTTTTAGGTGCGAGCTGTGCGCGAGACATAGCACAGCAGTAGTAGAAACACACATGTAAATCTCCCCACTCTAGCGTACATAGGTGAGAGTCGACTGACTATGCAACTCTGCGCGATTATACGACTTGGTAGATTCGTTGCTGTACGCTCTAGAAGAGCAGACGCATGCTTGGCATGCAGTGTATATAATTATAATTACATTTATTACTTAATCCTCTGCCTAAACCTCATTATTTATCAGTTAAGGGGATGTCGGTCCAAAAAACATTGTTTTTCTATTACATACAACTTTTTAAATAAAGCTTGTAAATAAAAAACCAAATCTGCAGCGCCGTAGTGTTAAGTTTAATAAATCGTTCAAACGAAAGAAAAATTCGATCGGACTTTTTGTTTTTCTAGAAGTTTGGAAGTACAAAATACCCCGTGGCGGATTTGCGAAGCTTTTTCGCCGACACCCCCTTAATCCCAACGTTAATTTGAATGGTAGCACTGAAAAGGGCCGATTGACACATAGATTTTTGAAGTGGTCGGGGTAGGAGAGCGCACTCAGGTGAATGGTAACATGGACACTTCTGCAGGTGTCGGATAGACAACAGCCGACTTGGAGACCGACTACGGTGAAGCTGCGATGTCGTCAATGATTCGACCTTCCTCTCGGGTCGAGGCGCGGGGGCTTGGGGCTCACGTCGCTTGGCGGCTTCTAGTCGTTTCGGGCCTTGAAGCTCTGGGAACTGGAAAACCTTCTTTCCCTTTAGAAAAAACGTTGGTTTCAGACAGTAAATGGAATAGTCATGGCCGCGTAGGTTTGCGTAGAGTCACCTCGCAGGCCGCAGTTAATAGACGCTGGTCGTTCTCCGAAGGGTGGAGTTCCAAGACTTCTTTTAGAAGTGGTTTTGGCGCATCGGGCTCCAGTGAACTCCACTGAATCTACTGACCCATTAAAATTAGTCTTTTCCACTTTATAAAGTTAAACATGTACGTTTTAAACTTTTTCGTTCCACTTTTTCAACTTTAAGGTTTACGGTTAATTATATAGTTCAGTATCATACGTATATAAAATGGTAAAAAAATAGTACATTATGATATATGTGACCTGAGTAGCACATTTTTGTACGGCGTAAGGTCCTAATTACGCCATGCAGAAGTGTTACTTAGATCACGAGTATCGTATAGAATTTTATAGCACAGCCTACCTAAGCCCGCTGTCACGCCTATTTGTGTCATAAGCAGTCCTATTTGGCATCGTGAAGTTGGCGTACAAGCGTAGCGAGTGTGATGAACACGATGCAAAAAAGGACTACTTTGGTCACGGATAGGCGTAAACTAAGTGAGGGCTTATGTCACACTGTGCTATAAATATTTTCACATTTATCATACAAATGTCTGTCAAAGTAAATTTAAAATATTGAAATTATTTGTCGTATGAGACAAAAAATTAAAAATACGTGATTTCGCAAAGAAAAGGTAAGAATTTCGTATGAAAATTTTTTTTCGAAAATGGTTTTCGCGAGCGCGTTCTACTGAAAATTCTTTCAGTAAATCAAGTTGGCAGGGTCAGTTTCATACACATAAGAATTATACACAATTTAATATAACACAAACGTTTATGAAGTTTTTATTCTGCGCAATGTGTTTTTGATTGAACACACATGGAAAATATAAATATTTAGACATCGTTCTACACGTATAAATTTACACGATAAAGAAATCAATATTTAATATACCTCCAAATTGTACACAATATATTGTGCACTGAAATTTTTTAGAAAATAATTACGAGTGGTTGGTATTTAACACATATTATTATACACAATTAAATTATACACAACTTTATTTTTGTTTGGTAATGATTTATTTTACACTAACATAAAAATATTTTACACGTCCTAATATAGACGCAAAATAACATTTTTTCTACACCTATGTTTATACACATTAGAATAAGTTTTAAAGAAATACCAAAGATTTACACATTTTATTGTCCACGATGGTACAAATTAATTAAGCATTCTATACTATGCCAGTTGATGTGTTGTTAATATTTTTAATTCTACACCCATGGAAAAATTTTATTACTCTAGATTTGTATTTTTGTACACGCGGAGCTTCTAGTTTCGAATTCTCCTAAAGTCGCGATGTTCAAACACGTTGCTAAGCAACGGGCAACAGAATGTTTTCATTTCTCAAGTTCATCTCCGTACACAGGAACGTTCATCAGTTGCATTTTTCGTGAGCAGTGACAGGAATACTACAGTCAAAGTGAACTGAAAGGTTAATTTTTCCAGCTACAGCAAAAATCAAAGATCAGGTAAGTATCCAAAAATCATAGAATTGTTTATCGCGCCTCTCCTCCTTCTCCTCTCTTTTCTCCTCCCTTTTCCGTCTCTCCCTCTCTCTCCTCTCTCACGTCTTGCTCTCTCTACCTATGCTTTTACAGCGCTCTCTCTATATCTCTCTTGGCTCCTTCTAACCTTCCTCTCATCCGTCTCGAATCTCTAACCCGTTTACATCTTTCTCCTCTTAGGTGGCGCGGTGTTCAAAAAATAAAGGGAAAGGTCGAGTAGCCGGACGCGAATACGTGTTCGCATTTTTCCACTGTACTGACAAACATTTTACAGTGGATTTTCCAGGTATTTGTCGCTTCTCTTTCCCTCTCTCTTGCCAACGTCTCTCAAATTTCTCATATCTCTCTCCTCTCTTTCATGTATATCACCTCTCTCTCTCTCTCTCTCTCTCTCTCTCTCGCATCTCTGCATCCTCTCTTTCGGCTTGTTCTCTTGATCTCAGATCTCTCTCGCCTTTCTCCTCTCCCATTTTCGCTCTTTNTCCCTCTCTCTTGCCAACGTCTCTCAAATTTCTCATATCTCTCTCCTCTCTTTCATGTATATCACCTCTCTCTCTCTCTCTCTCTCTCTCTCTCTCTCTCTCGCATCTCTGCATCCTCTCTTTCGGCTTGTTCTCTTGATCTCAGATCTCTCTCGCCTTTCTCCTCTCCCATTTTCGCTCTTTGGTTCTCTTCCGTCTCTTTCGTTTCTCTAACCCGTTTCTGTCTTCCCCGTCTTAGGTGGTGTTTCGTTAAATATCGGGAACAAACCAGATACTCAGTTAAAAAGCCGGAGGGAGTATACGTGTTTTCATTTTCCAAGTGTAGTGACGGACATTGGAACGTGGATTTCCTAGGTAAGTGCTTGAATTTTTAGGCGTACTTCTCGTGCGCCAGTCTCACTCCTCTCTCTTGCCTCTTTCTAACTTCTCTTTCGGCGCTATCTCTCTCACTCCTCTGCTTCTCAGTTGACTTTCTCTTGCTTCTACTGTCTCATTCTTGGTTTTAACCCTTTGTTTGCAATACTTTTCTAATATAATATTTTTTTATATCAATACAGGTTCCAAAATGTTTCGTATACCTGGAAAACATAATAATACCGTTCGGTACATTCACGACGGGTATACCTACTATCAGGATCGAAGAGGAGAAGGGTTGACATTTAGATGCGCAACTCGCTATAGAAATGATTGTTCTGCCGTCATTTATGTGCAAAACTTGCACAATCTGCAGGAGCAGCAGATAACTCTTACTGGCGATCACAATCACGCTGGTAACCCTTTATTATTAATAAAGGCACAGTTTGATATTGTTATCAAAGGAAGAGCTCAAGAACGGGCAGCAGTGGATGAACCGAAACAAGTTTTCGATTACGTTTGCAGATTAGATCAGTGAGTGGTTGCATCTCTCTCTCTCTCTCTCTTTCTCTCTCTCTCTCTCTCTCTCTCTCACTCTCTCTCTCTCTCTAGTCTTCCTTGCTCTCTACCCCCTCTCTCTTCTCTGTATGGAATCTCACTCTCTCTCACTCTCTCTCGATCACTCTCTCTCTCTCTCTGCTCTCTCTCTCTCTCTATCTCAATCTCTGCTCTCTCTCACTCTCTCTCTAGTCTCTCACTCTCTCTCTGCTCTCTCTCTCTATCTCTCACTCTCTGCTCTCTCTCTCACTCTCTCTCACTCCCTCTCTCTCTAGTCTTCCTTGCTGTCTTTCTCCCTCTCTCTCTTCTCTGCATGGGCTCTCTCTCTCTC